>JAJLRR010000040.1:2942-83766 GCA_030567175.1 Williopsis lachancei
GTATCAGATGTTAAGTCTCAATCACCCATTATAATGACTACAGAGTGCACGGCTTCTTTCAATACTGGAACAGGACTATGTGTGGAGCCATATCTAAGTATGGTGTTACACATTGGAACCATAATTACATTCAACCCGTTGCACTCTATCACTACTTATGTCAATCCCCATGAAAGATCATAAACAGAATATCACCATAACAATAGAACCATCACATAACCAAATCATAATTATCCGTATGCCTCAAGTATTTCATCGCTTCTGGCCATTTATTGGATCAATTTCTTAGTCTACTGTTGTACGAAGCCACAGACTTTTTATATAAAGGGAGTCTATACCTGAAGGCACATATTTTCAATCAGTGACTACTGATATAAGATTGAGATCGTTTTATTGGCTCGCGCAATATCCAGGACACATGGAATTTCTTTTCAAGCTTACAAAATACAACTTTGAGATAACATGTACCACTCTTTACAAGACCGCATAAGGAGCGAAGCTATCAACAACTAAGGAATTTGGCACTTGGATTATAGTGTGACACTGAAGGCAGACCAAGATGGTTACAACAATTCAATAATAGCTTATGTCGATATCTACAATATTCTGTACACTTCTATCTTGTTTGATCATCGAAGATACTCTTAGAAGTTCATTGGCACTATGGTGATAATGGTGGACTCTCATATTCGTGCTATTCTAAAGTCTTAGTCAAGAGGCATTATGGATATAAGAAGAACATCAATGTAATTAATGATGGTAGGATTGATGATTTTGATGAGACAGACTCTACTCTACTAATGTGAACCCACTCTTTTAATACCTGAACGGTGGTGGAGGTTTATATTGTCAAGAAGTGTACCATTTGAATACGATCAATACCAATAAGTACACTTAGAACCACATGAGCTTTCATTAGAACACTTAGCTGAAGAGCTTTCGATAACGACATTGAATTTGAGAATATCATTAGAGGTTGAATCTGCTATCAAGTTGTTGTTACTCCCTGAGAGTACCATTGTCATACGTTAATTTTTTAAATTGATACTTAATGAAGACCTTGAACCAAGTCCATCAATCAGAACTACAACAACAGGCTGTTTGCACATCTATTGAAATCAATGTTATATTCAGAAGCCGAACGAACTGTATCACTTCTTGTGTTCTTTTATTGCTATGAGCTTCACTGCTGGTTGGTCTCAAATCACTGCTTGTCCAAACGAATGCCACTATATCAGCATCACAACTTAGTCTTAGTGAAGCATCAAAATTAAAGTATTATATCTACACCACTACATGTTCACTATCATAATATTCTAAGTCACTGCCAACAGCTGGTTAGTTGCTGGATCTATCTTTTGGGGTGATGTATTATATGTTGTCAACTTTGCTAAGGAGTTTATACTTGAAGAAAGAAGTTTCTTACTAAATTGCATCATATTGAATGGAAAGATCGAAGTACTGACACGAGTCTATTATTGGATGTCATTGAGAGTAATAGGGAGTGTGTGTCTTCAAGAAAAGCAAGAGCTATGTTCACACAGTCAGATTAATGGTGCTATACAGAACTGGATATCAGTACCAGGTTGTGCTGAGACAATTATAATCGTTTATCATACGAGAGGTACTATAATGTCAAGAGTATCACTGATGGACACTACCGAGACCTATAGTATGGGATTAAAAGTTATATGTGGTTAAGCCGAGGTTGTATCAGAGAAGGACAATTAACTCAGTTTAAGAACGCACTGGTCATTTAAGAACTTGAAACAATATCAGTCAAAACTATCATATGAAAAGAGCAACTGCATCAGACATTCAAATGGAATGGTATAACGAATTATTGGAGAAGTCGGTATCATGCTCGCCTCCATTTCATTAGTACTACAAAGATGCCACATTAAGTAAGTCACATTGAACAGCATTATAATGGCACTATATGATATCACCAAATCTTGTACAATTTCACAAGTCTTGATCCATCGTCAATTTCATACCAATGTTGCTCATCAGAGTTCAACAACTACACCTTGAAGCATCATATTGCCTTATAGAAAAGCAGAGTACATCAAAATTCATGGTGAAATCTCATACAACATCAGCCCACATCTTGCATTGATTTTACAAACGCAATCATCATGATTTATCTTCATTAGATCGAGCTTGAGAGGAATATCAGGGTAGATCATATTGGATGCTGAGTGTTCACAATATGATCGTTTGATGAGTCCTTGATATAAAGGTGATATCATTGCTTAATGATCTATCGAGCTGGAGTGTGCTACGCTGACGTTCAGGTTTACATTGCTTTTGCTTTTGATTGAACTTTGAACTGCTTCAATACCAAATAATTGATCGTTTAACACTGTTATTCAATGATTGTAGTTATGCATGAGTAGTACTAATCATGTAAGGTAGCTCATATAGCCAATTATCACTGTCTTTATCATAAATGATCAAGACAAACAAAAAGAAGAGAACCAGATGATAGAAGTATAGAGTGAAAGAGTGTCTGAACTTCACAATAAATGACCAGGCCCATTAAAGTATAATAGCAGTATTCATTAAGCATAGTATGCTGAAATTTTAGAAACAATTAAGCTCGGTAAGGGTTAGCTACATTTCAATTTGATCAAGGGTATATTCATTTATTCTCACCTGCACTATTCAAAAATCCATAAGCCACTTTACAGTAGATTTTCTCACCCATTTTGATGATACAAAGTGTGTAACAACGGATCATGCCCTCATCCAATAAAGAGAACCATTCGTATTGATGCAAACAGTTGCACTGAGTGATACTTGTAAATGAAAACATACTATTATGGAAGTTGTGATTTTCCAATTGCACCACAGGTTGTCTAACTTATTTCACACCTGCTCGATACGTGTGATTAAGAACGGCCCACCAGTAACATAAATTGAATGCGCCCTTTCATTGAGAAAGCGACAGTGATAGAGATGACAACAATTTAACATCATATTTCATGTCGTGGTTCTAGTATAATGGTCATGGTAGTACCGTATGCTTAAACTGTCCAATAAAGAGTATATATCAGTAAGGTGAAATCGGTACTCTGATGAAGGACACTTTGATGATATAACATGGCAGCTCGATATGATTCATAGTTGATGATCCATAATACTTATCTGGTCTCATTTAATGTGTACATCTCTCTTTAAAATACGTACTCGGATCATTATTCAAGCACAGGTCATTGACTTTTCATCACAGACATCTCGAAAGTCGCCAGTACTCTAGTTCAACTCTTATAGAAAGACAGATATTAAACAACTAAAGCACTATGATTGTTAGCTTGAGATAAAAGAAGCTGCCACAATTGTTCCTTATCGTTCACGAATATGGTGATGATGGTACCGTTTCCATCACTAATTTACGTTGTTGTGATTAATAGTTGACATGAAAGCTTAAGAGCTCAAAATTTGATAACAATTGATGAATCTCTGATACTCATGAACGAAGTGAAAACTGTACAACAACAATGGAACGTTTTACATTCATTGTAGAGCAAAGTTCGATATTTGGAGTCAGCCATTGAAGAGGTGTAATTGATGAGAATTGATGGTGATGTGAATGAGTGATCTTCTGATGACAATCATGAGTTATAGTTGACTCGGCGGTGGTATACTTCAATTATTGCACAAGTAGATCCATTAATAAACGGTGCCATATTGGTATACTGTAGTTCTAGAAATGATAAATGTCCTGTAGGTAATAGACTGCCTTTGAAATGCATAAATCATCAGTTGCACAGTTGCTTTCACTGGGTGATGGAAAATTAGATCATAGCTGTTCCACGATATTGGACCTTCAGATTATTCACAGTAATAACATATATGATGAGTTGTAATGATGAGATCAGTTACATATCAATGCTATATGGTACATGAGTTGATTGACGGATTGATCTGCAAAAGGACTAGATAATAGTTGATGATAAAATATGAGATGTATGAGCAGTAACAGAGACGAAGAAGTAATGACAGTTAAGCCTAGCTTGTACATCAGTAGTGATATTCTCTTCAATGAGAAGGATTGTAAGATCTCCAAGCACGATATATGATATCATTTATGTCTTAGATCTACTATGACACATTGTCTTCAGTGTATCTCTTTAATGGATGGCCTGTAGTAAGAGATACTTTGTGTGCTTCTGGCCGACAGATTTAGGCTTGGCAAATCAAACTGAGCTCATGGATAGATTCTCACAGTGTTAAGAGCAGGCATATGTTATTTGATTGATTGCGGTGTTTTTTGATGATGATGTTATTGTGTGGTGTTGTGTTGGTGAATGTTTAGCCTCAATTTTATTTTTCACCCGCCAAAAAAATTAAGTAGGGGGCTTAACTATGAGAGCTTAACTATGGCGCTTAACTGTGGAGCTTAACTAGGGGGATTCTTAACTATGGCGCCTCTTAACTATGGTAGGCTTAACTATGGCGTTTCTTAACTATGGCGTCACTTAACTATGGTGATTCTTAACTATGGTGATTCTTAACTACTAGGGGACCTCTTAACTATGATAAACATTAACTATGAGCCTTTAACTATGGAAAGGCGTAGCGAGATGCTTAACTATGGGCGGCGGCACTTGAAAAACAAAAATTTGCAGCAGTGGGGGAAGGACTGGGGGAGAAGGCAATCTCATAGAAAATACTCAGCTGATAATAGTACTGTGATCAGGAATGGTAGCATCGATTGTGAGGTCAGCTGAGGCAATTGCGATAACTTAGGAGAGCATACTTAAAGTCACGGTCAACATGTTGTGCTTGGTCTAGATTCTACTAATTTATGGCCATATACGAGGTGTTAGAGGCGTTTAAAATTTGAGCGTTCATTCGCTGCTGTCTAATATGAGAGAGCCCCTCAGGCTAAGGCTTATATTTTTGTTTTTCAGTGTTGATGTAGTGCGCATAACAATTCCGAGTCAAAAAAAAAGTGGTTATTGGTGGTATATGGCAGTAAAGGTTGAATGTAAGTTTAGAGCCTAAATAATACGGCACTGGTAGTGATACTAGGATTATATGATCTTTGAAAGTGACAGATTAAGATTGTAGCACTAGATTAGCATTTAATTCGATTAAAAAAAAATTATAGTCAACTAGCCTACCAATCAAATTTGTGAGAAGTAAAATTGATGTCCAATTTTTAACAAAAAGATGAAATATTTCAAAAACAAATCACTGGGAACGGAGAATCCGGATTTTTTTGGTGGAGAAAATTTCATCATTTTTGCGCTGCTGTTTGTAGCCCTTTTTGCGCCTTTTCGTTGTTCTGAAAAACGTCAAGAAAAGCGTCAATTTTTCTCAAAAGTCCTATACAAATTTTGGGAAAAAATGGCCCCAAAAATTAGATAAAATTCCAATTTTCCCCTACCGTTTTTGACATAAGCGATGACATAATCTTATACTGTATGTCCGGGTGTTCTGAGTTCCGGTGAAAAATAATCCGGATCTGAAAATTCAAAATTCAGAATTCTAAAAATAGGAAATTTCAAAAAATAAAAAATAAAAATCTAAAAAGAAAAAAATATTAAAAAGAAATAAAACTTTTATTGAAAATGATAAAAACTAAAATAGAAACTAAAAACTAGATAAGAATCGATGAATTTGAATTGATCAATCACGTGATCAAAATCAAAACAAAACAGAGCGATAACAAAACAATGAAAATGTCAAAAATCAAAACAAAGCAAACGCGTCAATCAAAGAACAACACAAAATAAACAACAACCAAACGAGCATAAATAGAGCAGACAAAGAGAAAAACGAGCCCAACCGACAAAACAGCCAACCATCAATGCTCAAAAATCACTCGTGTCAACGCCTGAAAAGTGTTAGTATATGACATGAATAGTGATTGAAGTAGAAAGTACTCACAATTAGACATTCTATTAACACAGAACTCCTGTTAATGATCTATGATAATCCTCAAAGATAATGGCATAACCATAGCTGTCCAGAACATATAACGAGCATGAACAGATCAATCCATCTCACATATGGATTGAATGCCCGAGTCTGAGTCTTAACAATGTTAGTATATGTTTTGAAGATTGATTGATTGATATAAGAATTACTTACAGTTAAACCTCTTATACTGTTGATGGTAGTAACCCAACACTTGTTATGTGTTATGAAGTTCTTGTGAATGAGGAAGTTGGAAAAGAAGAGAGAAAGAAGTTTGCAAAGTTTGGGGATTGAGTCCTCTTATATAGTTTTGGGGATGAGCCGATATCCATCTTTTTAATTTCACCCAGACGCACAAGAATAGGCATCGTGCTGGAAATTACACATGAGCTATCCTCGAAGTAGTGAGTTTTTCAGCATGACCATGTTGTTGTTTGTTGTTATTTTTTTGTTGTGCATGATACAGCTGCTAATATCAAGACGCGCCTCGGAGATGTTACACCTGGGCAATAATGCATTAATAAAATAGAAAGCCGCATCAAATATATACACCCAACGAATATACAATAATGGCCATACAATAGAACCTAAAACCACTGTTATTGACCATGAATTTGAAAGAGGATTCTTTTCCAGGTACCTACGTCTTTCTACGACAACTTTTGGCCATCACAATCTTTTTCACCATACAAATTAGCTCTATATATGGGACTTGATATATCTTTGCGAGTTTTTGAGCTATTAACACCTGAGTACCTAGAGCATAATTCTAATCTCTTTTTCTTCCTTGCCTTAAAACATGAGTTGTAAAGCCTTCATATTTATTGTTGGGCGTTCATTCAAAGTATTTGTTGTTATTGTTGTTGTTTATTTTGGCTATCTCGTCCAATCGACGCGTCGACCAGCCACCCAAAAAAAATAAAACCATGACCTGCAATTTTATTATTTTTCGAGAGATCTAGAACGTCGAGTTTTTCAAAACAAGCGGCGCGCTCATTTTGTACCGCCAGCTCAGCAATTTGTATAGATAGGTAGTTCTGAAGGTTGAGCATCATCAAAACTCATGACAAGTAGTAACACAGCGATTGTGTACGTCTTGATAGACATAGTCCTTCATGATTTGTACCCTTTGTACAGCTTATCTCGCTCTCTCAAACGTACTCTTTAGATTCTCCAAATTCGCACTGAGTGCCTATATATGATGCGCTTAGTTTGTAGAGGTCAAAAAGACGCGCTTAACCTGGTAGAGATATTTTCGACATCATCTAGAATCCCTGTTCTGATATCAAAGGCTCTTTCTTAGCGCTACAGACCAGTTATGACAATTGTAAAGAAGACATATCAGGCTCTTGCTTTCCACCTTTGTAACCATCCAACTTTCAACTAAGTGATATCGTTAGTACTATCACTATAACCGCCTTTCTGGAGGCACCTTTTCCAGAGACACACCATGAAAATCAGAAAAAGAAGCTCAAGTTGAGAGAGATGAGTTACCCGGCGAGATCCTTGGTATTAGAGCAGGGAGCAATTTATGCAATACTTTACCAGTACTATACCATACTACAGTAAATATTATGATATAATTGACAGTTATAAATCCATTGAAGGCTCCCCGGCTGTCTAAATTAAGCTTTCTTGCCTTGACCATCTAACCCTAATTTTTTGACAGTGGCAGCTACAACTAAAAGTGTTGATGTAGAAAAGTGTCAGGAAACATCCGGACATCGGGTCAGCTGGAAGAGCTATCATTATTGCTATTTTGAACCGAATTTAGTACTAAAAAGACCCAGTGTATGCTAATTCTTATATTCTCATGAGAACTATGATTTAAAACATGGTAAATACGACTATATTTGAATTTATTTTTTCCATTTTAAATGCAAAGGGTACTAGTCAAAAGTTTTGAGATTTTTTCGAGATGCCTTTTTCAGCAAAGTACTTAATTTATTAATTTTTTTAATTGATATATGAGCTAATGGAGGTATCAAAAGGATTCTAGATGTCTCATTTAGATGATCTGTCGAGTTAGTTTTCCTTTTATCTTCCCCTGAAGCCTGTCAAACCAATTAATACTCTTTTATAAATAGCACGTGACTCTCGGGCCAGCCAGATGAGATGAAGTAGTCTCGTGACATTCTGCCACCGAGTTTCTCCAAATTCGGATATATCCGGGAATCATCTTACACGTGACTGGAGCATAAACTCTCCAGAGTGGGCATTTTAAAGAAGCATCTATACCATAAGCGGGGCCTATTCTGATTTTCTAATCTATACTAAGTGATAGCAGGTATACTAAAGTATGAGTATATGTGCTATTTGAGTCTCATATTTCTATTTGCGCCTCTTAAATTAGACCATCTTCTGGATGCTACAGTATTAATTCCAGCTTCTGCTGGTAGCTTTGGGTGTCACAAGACTGGCGCAGATTCATCCCAATCAGGAAAAAAGTAGACGAAAAGTTAGAAAATGGCGATGCCAATAAACCAATGTAGTAATATTCGCGATGACCATTACCAGATTTGGAAGAGGGGAGAACAGGCCTTTTTTGAAAGCTCCTATCTCAACAACCAGAGTGCTACAGTCTTAGCAGAGCAGGTATGTTAATATTAATCGCAAGAGCTATCGAATGGTGCTAATTTTGTCTGTCCACAGATACGGGGCATTTTGGCCTTTTGGTGGGGTGGCCAAATTTTGAGTCAACAGCCCCTAAGCTAAGGATTTGCAGCAACTTAGCGACAGGTACTTAATTTTTTTGTTTTTCGCTTTCCGGGAAATTTCCCATAGTTAAGAGCGGGCTCTCCGTTCCCAGTGATTATAATTAATTAAATTTATGTTATAAATTTACAAATAGTTACTAGCTTATAGTACTACGTCTAGCAGCTAGCTGCTGCACAATATGATATATAATATTATCAAGCAATTAATATTGAAAACCTATATTACGTCATGAATGACGTAGCATTCGACCACACTAGTATAGCGCCAGCAGCTTCAACTATAGGTGCTACTAAATATTATTTATATGGGGCTACCTGATCCTACAATATTCTATATATATTATGTCAAACGTCTCACTGGTACGGCTCTTATACTAGCAGCAAAAGACTTGCATTATATAATATATTGTCGAAACTAGAATCATGAGGAGGGCTAAATATATTAAATTTTACACAGACGCTAGTAGCGTGGACTAGATGATATTCTGAGCTACGTCGTTGACCAGAATCAAGCTGATCATTATAAGCTGGCAGCTTGTAAATTATGGGCTTAATACTACTTGGAAGAACTTAGTTTGTTGCTGATATATTATTTAGCTTTGTGTCAATATACGCCAAGATGATATGATTGGACTGCGATGACTCCAGCCCGCTTACATCGATGACTGATGCGATTAACTGTGTTAAATGCCATGCAAACCAGTAGTGTAGTGTAGTACTTCAATCTCTGTCGTTAAGAAGATTGCAAGTTATATAATAATCGGACCCTCACAACATATAAAACTTTTATTATATATATCGCTTTTGATAATTATATTGCTGTCTTACGTTTATCTCAAGCCCAGAGCAAACCTGCATTTAACAAAAAAGTGTACATTTGCACAAAATTGTTTATTAGCTGCTTCATTACTAGAAGTGGACAATCAAGTTATCATATCTTCAAAAGATGACGATCAGATGCAAAAGAAGCTTAACAGTTGCGCTATTTTCAAGCATGTATATGTATTAATACGCGTACAGTGCATATAACGTCTCCATTTCACACTTAGTCAATGAAAAGACAGCAGCTTTCCTTTTTGATGGAAGACAGAGGGAATGGTCCCATATACTGTTATTCTCTTGAATAATTACGAAAGAAGGGGCTGTCCTTAGTTCTCTTGAAGTCAGACCGGCATGCTGTCTTTTTTTGGGTTTCGTTTCCTGTGCGTGTCTTCAAAACTCTTAACGATTGTTTGAGAGTTGGGCCAGCTCTGCACATGGATCTAGTTTCATATGCGGTGCGGCAGGTGCTGGCGCATGGAGTGGGAAGGCCAGGGGGTTCAAAAAACAAAAACACAAAAAAACACAAATCGCTACCGACAAACGGGAGCTCTGGTCACCAGAAAGATAATATGATTACTGGTCAGACCTCCACATAGCCCAGCGCAGGATTCGCAGTACTTGTATTCAATTACAATTCTCAGCTATTTCAGAGCTCGACGGCAGTAAACAGAGGTACACTCTCCAGCCCACGAATAATAATATCATTGCTCCCCCAAGGTATCATAAGGCTGACTACTGCTGAATATTTAACGTTTTGCCTGTAGATTTATTTTTTCAACTTTGTTCCTGTGATCCTCCTAATGCATGATGGTGCGTCTGCGCTGCTTACTGCCAATCACCGACGTCAACAGACATCAGATTTCTTTTGGCAGTGCCTTGAGCCTTAATTTGTTAAAAAACAAAAATTGAGCTCAAATCGTATTTCTTCTGATTGTACTAACCTACTGGGGGCTTTTGCTAGGTCGGTACATCATAAATCGCTTGCAGATCTTATACTATTTAAGCATAGCTTTGCAGCGTATATTACCAGTTACAACTGAACTAGCTGTAAGGTATATACAACAGCTCGTGGTTTGCTCTTTCTGTAAACAGCTGGCTGTAATATATAGCTAATCAGCACCAGTTTTTAAGTTTGGATGGGCTGCGCCTGGAGTATAAGCGAAGAAATCAAAGGGTAGACGTAGTAGTACGGAATATTAGTTGCTAACAGGCAGCAGCTTGCACATCTTATAACAGTAATTCTCATGCATACTCGAAGGCTTATGGGTGAAGAAACAGCCTACTATATGAGTGCGAGACGTTTCTATTAATATCAACAAGACTTGTATTGATGTACGTGGGCATCGACGTACTTAATCGTATATTAATTATCCAGCAAGAAATTAGTACTACACTAGTAGTTATTCCACACATGCTGTTACAAGTCGAGCTCAATACACTTTGAAGGTATCGTGTTTTTTGGCCCTACACGCTCATAACTATATCTTATTATTGACTTTAATGCGATTCACCAATGGCCAGATTTCAATATTCAGCACCCATGATCAGCATGACCATCAGCACCAGGGGCTAAAAAGGCAGCATATCTGAACATAGCTGGCTCAGGTACACCACTTGGGCACAACGTTAATGTTGTCTTGAGCATAAATATAACAGCTTTGCTGTAAAAACTCCGGACGAAATATTTTTGCTGGAGGGATCAGCGCATCTAGATCTGAAGCAGCAGCTGGAGAATCCCCAAATTTTGCCCAACTTTCGAAGAGGCGTCTAGCAAATTGATGATCACTGAAAGATTATGTTAATCTCATGTATGCTAATTAGTACAGCATTATACAAAAGCCTACTGCTACGCTAACGTCACCAACAAGACTTAATTAGTAATTTGAATACCCATGACATATAATTAGAAGACCTTTACTTAACCTTCAAAGTTTGGCTTCAATACGCTGCTTCATAAGTAGTCGCTTTTAGCTATCAATCGACAGCGTATACACCAGTAGCTTGTAGGTACACCGTCATCACTGTAGTCTGTACCGGCCAATGTCCATAAATGAACAAATAATATGCCAGTAATAATAGTACTAAATATTTAATATTAATTTGTGTTTATATATGTGTTTATATGCAAAAACCGCTAATTATAAGCCTGGATCCTTGGTTTGAAAGGGGAATTTCGTGCCTGCTCACAATTACAAGAAAAAAACAAAGATCAACACGAACGTCGTATTTTGTTAGGAGGGACGCAAAATATTTTTAATTATTATCTCCAGTACCATAATAATATTGCAAATTTATATTCATCGTTTGACGACAACACCACATCTCACCCCCGAATTATAGAGGCCGTTCTTCAAGACAGCAACAGGGCGGCAGAAGGTAACTAAGCTTACCTGGATAAGAGAGCATCATAAGTGGAATAGGGGTTGAAGCTCAGATACTTCACAACTTCGACGAGCGCAAAGGGTAAATAAAGGGGAACATCCTATATCACGAAACATACAAACAAAGGCGTTAGAATACTGCTGGAACAGGATACGAAATCATGGAGACTACGAAACAGCATCAACAACAAGTCCAACAACAGCATAGCAGCAAGCCGGGAAGAAAGAAGACAAAGGGCAGAACATTCCAATGTACAGGATACCCTGGCTGTTCCATGACTTTTACCAGATCCGAGCATTTGGCAAGACATATAAGAAAGCACACCGGCGAACGCCCATTCGAATGTATCCATTGTGCTAGAAAGTTCTCAAGATTAGATAACCTAAGGCAGCATAAGCAAACTGTCCATGTACATGAGGCTCATGGTAGCTCTACTAATGTCGGAGTGATAGGTCTTAATGGTTCGGTCCAACAACAACAACAACAACAACAACAACAACAACAACAACAACAGCAACAACAGGGACCTCAGGCTAACGAGTTTCAACAGTACCGCGGCTCAGAGAAACCTTTACCGCCGCTGCCTTTCCAACAGGGACAAGGACAGCAAATTCAGCATACATACCAGGTTCACCACATACCGCCTCAGCAACAGCAACAGAATCATCATCATCATGAACAACAACAGCATTCCCAGCAGCCACCTCCCCAAATAATACAAACATCACAGCACCAGTTCCAACCACACCAAGATGGTGAAAACCAACAGAATCACCAACTAATTCAACAGCACGGAAAAGATCTTGAAGCCGCTGAGACTTTGCTCCGACCATCACAATTCAGATCCAAACACAGACCTCGTCCTCTGGATCTGATGAATACGAGAAAAACGATCTATAACGATGCTCCAAATACCGTCCCAACACCACATTCGTCTAAGTCAAATTACTTTTCACTTTCTCCAGTTGTGTCTAAAGAACCTGCAAGTGCTCTACCAGGAGTACAGTTTCTATCCAATGGCGGAAACAGGGATTCTTTAACTTCACCTTTCAACTCGACTTTCAATTCAAGTATCCATCAATCGGCTGGAACTACACCAGTATCGTCGCAATTTGACATCATGAGAACACCAACGTCGATCAATTTCCCATCAAATGCAAGTAACAGTATAAGCCTCAGCGGCAATACCTTCAGCTCAAATAATGCGGGCGACTACAAGTCTCCATATGATAGAAGATCATGGCTAAGCAATGTATTGAATAATGGTGGCCAAAATGATACGAACTATAATCACTCATCAAACAATTCTTCAATGACGAATAGTCCAATGATGAGACGATTATCAATGGCATCTGCGAACTCCATTCCATCTGCGAACTTGAGTGTTGGTGATAGAGATGAGAAAAATAACAACAGAATAAGCAATAGCAGTATCGAATTCATACATCCAAACTCAGATCAGATACCAGAGAAGAAGGTAAGAATTGAGTCATTGTTGAACAACAGCACATCAAACAACTCCAATAATAATAATGAGAACTATCCCTATAATCAATCTCAACCTGTGAAACTTCCCCACGTTGGAAGCTTAGGAATCAACTTGTCTACAAAAAACCTTTGACAAGGTGTTGTTGTCCATCTATTTACGAAAATTTAATGAAGTCTTTTACCATGTGTTTTGTTTTAAGTTTTTTATTGTTGCCAGAGTCATATGAAAGTCTGATGGGTATTCTTTTATCCATGACGTTTTGATTCAGCCACTTGATATTCTAATTATGATATAAAATGATATATTTGCATTATTAATCAATGATTACTATATACGATTACTACATCATGGTATAATATACCGTAGACCACCGATGAATAGTACAGCTAGTGTACTCATTCTATAAAAACAACTTATTATACTCAGGCGAGCCATTTAGAATTACTTTATTGGGAAGTCTACTCCAGGAACCGGTATACACCACAAAGAAACTTTAAAAGGGGGAGCTGGTTTACCCGATACGGCAACTACCCGCATTGGGTGATTTTGGTTATCATAATTTAAAGGGAGGGCAAAAAAAAGGAAAAATCAAAGTGGCAGGAAACTCAAACTATATCACCAGGGGAACCCCCTTTACAACGTCTCTTTGATATACTTCTCTCACAACAACTTTAGAAAGCACGATATATTTGATAAAGATTCGTCCAGTTTCAAACATCCTTTGGTACTCCACAGATAACTGAAGACTATCATACAACGTTAGCCCGGACTCTATTTATATGACGAAGTTATTACACACAGCTAATTTGAACAAACAAACAAGGAGTTGAGTTAGATAACAACCACGTTTAATACGACACACATATATACTCACAGCCATAGAACAACTAGATTATGATTCCAAGTCAACAACAACAGCAGCAGCAGCATCCACCTCCTCAACTGCAGCACGGGTATGACTACATGCCTGCTGGCTTCCAGCAGCAGAAGCAACAGGTGGCACCACCACCTTCTCAACAGCAGCAGCAGCAGCAGCAACAAGGATTGATGTACAACAACTCACCTTTGAGTGCCAATGCCATGCTGAGCACCGGCTACAACAATCTGAACTTGAGCTCCAGAAACGGACCTGCCACTATCCTTCAACAGCAACAGGGCTATCCTACTCCTCGCTCCAACAATTCACCATCTTTGAACTTTGCCTCTCTCTACTCCAACAGGGCAAGACTATCAGCATCCAAGGGTTTCGACATCGAGGACGATCTAGAGTTTTGTCCAGAGATACACATGCCACAGTACACACACCATAAGTTCAACCCATACACGAGTACCAGTTTTAGTCCAACTGTCTCTCCTACGTCACAACCTGCTATGACCAACTCACCAAAGCGAGATGAAACTCAGAGTCCAAAGGGAATCACCCCTAGGGCTAAGAAGGTCCTGGAGATCGTCAATCCTGCCACAGGACTGAGAATCGGATCGCCAAATCCCTACAAATAGAACTTATGACTTCTGGACCTCTGTAAGAATACTGGATACTCTGGAGGTGGATGAGCAGCTAGATGAATTTGCGCCATGAAGATTGAAGACAGCTAAGGGGAGAGCACAAGTGTTCTTGTGCTGAGTATTTAATTACATAACGTTTTATTCACAAAACAGTGTATTAATGAGATTTATGATATCCTTATTTTATATAAAAGTGGTGATTTTTGTAGTTATGTATATATATATATCCTTGTCAAATCTAATATGGCGCAGCATAGTTAATGACAGTTACGCTTGCAGGTAGTAATAAATGTATTTCTCTTGTTGATAATTCGTGAAAATTTCAGCGAAAAGCGTAAACAAAGTCGGCGGAAAGCTGGACCGTTTGAAGGTCAAAAGCAGTGACGTATCAACAACAACGAATTGCGAAGGCTGGGTCAAAGGACATCATAATCAACTCATCATAATCTGAGCACGGTGACCTGTCAGATATCGAGAAGCGGCAAAGAACAGAAGAAAGACAGGCGCTCTCATTTTGCTATTATCCTAACACATCCGACTTCAGAGAGGTAAACACAAGCCACGATGGACTTGAGGAACTTGCTTGTTACATCATCGGAGAAGAAGCCCGAGCTCGTGAAAAAACGCTCATCGATCAATGACCTCGTGAACGCAGACCCGCTAAGCAAGGAGACTGTGAGCTCTCCCCAACAGACGCCAGTGTTACAACAACAGCAGATTCCTGCACACGTCACAAGCACTCCATTGGGCGTTGACATGATAAGGGCAAGAAACAGCATATCAACACTCACGAACGATACGGACGTAGATGTCAATGGCACTGTGACTCCAAGCATCGCCAGAAGATTAAGTTATGACGTTCTTTCGGACTCGAACTCTCCCGTGATCATGAAGAAGACGATATCAAGGGCACCATCTCTACAAGACATGATGAATCAAGCGGACTCTGGTGTAGTCCTACCTTCGTCATCCTCCAGCTCATCGCTCTCAGGACTACAGCAACCACAATACCCTGCTAATCGTGAGAAGGTTACACCTTCGAAGAAAGCCATACCAGTGGCAGACACAGTGATAGAGGACACCATATCGGAGACAAAGGAAGAGTCCGAGGCCAAACCAATTGAAACCCAAACACTACAAAAGGGTATCGACTCAAAGACAGACACTGCGCATGAGGAACTCACCCCAAATAGTAAGTCAAAGACCACTGTGAAAGATGAGTTGGCTAAACTCGAGCAGATGGAGGCAAAGACTAAAGAAACTGAGATTCAGTACACAAAAGATGGTAAACCCAAACCACGTCGTTATTCTCAACCTCCAATATGGGCAAGGAAATGGGTTCCTATCTCCAAGAGATCGAATAACATCGGTCATTCTGCTGATGCATCTTCACCATACTCTGATTCCTATGGATTGAATTCTAGAATGGCCAGCGGCGATGACAATGGAACCGATTTATCAAAGAAGCCACATACCACCATAACAGGAGTAAAACCTTTCAACGATACTACTAGAAGAGTCACTAACTGGATCTATGCGCAGATCCATGCGATTCCAAAAGAGCAACGAGAATTCCTTGAACTCGAAATCAAATTCGGAAGACTATGGCATAAGCAAAGTGATAGACGTGTTCATCTCCCTGTAACAAACGAATGTCTTGTTGAGGATAGTTTTATTCTGGACTGTAACTACCGTGCAAACTTGGATAAGGACCATTATGAAAGAGCCAAAAAGTTTGCCACTGGACTATCAAAACTGCATAAGGATAATTTTAAGACGTTCAAAAGTGATCAGATTGACAGAGTTTATAGAGAGGCTTCAAGAGGTCAGATTCCAAGATTTTTTAGATTGACAACGGATAGATCTACCGGTCGATTAATGGCAAATATGGAGAAGAAGAAACTAGGAAATCTATACATCCATTGTCCTGATCTAATATTTGACTACAAGCTGACGATGAGTATCGAATTGCCATCACAGGAAAATCCAGAGAGGTTTGCAAACCATACACCTGAAGGTGAGCGGTTCAAGAAGAGAACATCGTTGGTACATCCACCAAGTGCTACAAGGATCGATATCACAGAAGTGATTCAAAAGACCAAGGGCAACAGTTCTGCCCATGAATCATTAGAACTCGAATTGGAGATTGATATGCCAAGACTACTGAAGGCGTTTGATAATCTAGAGAATGATGCATTTACATTTGAAGAGTTGAGTGAGATGTGGATGGATAATGCACGTATCATTAACAGAGAGTTGATCAAGCCTGTCCCTAAGTGAAAATAAATAGAATAGGTTAGAGGGTATACGTTGACGTTACTGTAATAAGTACTCAGCTTAATGCTCATTGATTGGTTACTGGTTGTCATTTGTTTCTTTGGTTTCTACTTGTTTGGTCTTTTATTGTTCTTGCACTTAATTATTGTACTCTATAATTCGAAACATAAACAGTTTCTATGCCCTCCATGTAATGATGAGTACATACCCAATTTACTTATTATCTTTGTAGATTCCCAGTATGTATGCCAATCTTGTAACTACCAAATCAATAGCCATGTTGATACTATCTCTTGCAAGATCAACCTTGGATCCATCAACTTCATGCCACGAGATTGGTATTTCATTTATCTCGATATTCTTTCTGATAGCGATGATGAGGACTTCAACATCAAAGATCCAGCCTTCTGTATGCATATATGGGAAGATCTGTTGAATTGCTGATCTGTTGAACAGTTTAAACCCACACTGGGTATCATTGATATGTCTTATTCCGAATATGAACACGAGAGTATGCAACGAATACATCAAGAAGTTTCTAATGAATGATCTTTTAACAACTGCATCGGATGAAACCATATGAGCCCTTGAACCGATTGCAATCTTTGGAGTATTGCCTGTAGTGTTATCATGATCCAAAGATTTGATCAACTGATCAACATCAGAAAATTTGGAAGCACCATCTGCATCTGCAAATATCGTATATTCTCCCCTAGTATATTGCATTCCATGTGTAACTGCACCACCTTTGCCTCTATTTTGAACTAATTGTATGACTCTTAATTCGCCTGGTTTTAATTTGAACTTGTTAATTGCCAAATCTAATGCAAAGCTCGTCGTACCATCTTTTGAGCCATCATCTACGATGACAATCTCCCACTTACTCTTATAGTGCGATTGAAGATGTTCGATGGCTTCTGTTAACATGATTTCCAATCTCTTTGTCTCGTTATAGCACGGTATGACCACGCTCAGTACGATGCCATCCTGTGGCTCAACGTTGTATTTCTTCTGTAATGGTTTTGGTTCTGGATCGACATCTTTGGAGTTTGAAGCCGTTGTGATGTATGTGAGTTCTGAATTGTGTGGCTTTCTTGGTGTGTGCGAGAAGATCCATACCGCCGTGTATATCTTTTGATTGGGGGAAGGAGGTTAGTATTCAAAGAGAGTAATGGGATCAGCGATCAAAAGACTCACTATAGTAACTATCGCAGCCAGCGCCCCAGCAGTTTCTGCTAGCAGAAAACCTTTGCTCATGGCACAGTGTCTCTGGTTCCAATGGTCTGCCAAACTGAAGTATGATAAGACAGTATATGGAGGTTGCTTTGCTTGAATTTATTCTTTTTGTTGCAGTTTGTGCTGTCATCACGATCGAATTATTGTTGACATTTTTCAGACCCAACGTGTGGGAATTTTTCAAAAAAGTTCATACGCGGCGCGGTCTACCGACTGCCATAAATACTATTATTATAACTATAACTAGTTAAGGCGGATCACTACTAAATGTGAATGACGTAATGAAAAGGCTTTATACCACTGTAAGCAAAGACTGAACATCGATTATCTGTGAGGTGCACTTTATGGAGCTCATCAGTTACACTGGTTGATGTTCACAATCTCTCAATCTGCTCATCAACAACGTCAATGATATGTACACTGGTCTTATCTTGAAGGAACCATACCGGTAAATAGTGATCGATGGTGATGGCACCGTTGAAAACCAGAGTACCAAACCCTAGTAAGATGAATCCAACCAATTGTGCAAAGACAAACGATTCCCAACCGAGAACCAATGATACCATCCATACCAATGCAGTTCTACAAGTATCAATTGTTGATCTTGCAGTTGCACTGAGCCTACTGGTTAACGTTATACCAATGAAGTTGAAAAGACCAATAGAAACCATGATCGCAATGGAGGTGTATAGAATCGTAGTATTACTCCAGAATTCATGGAATGAGTTTGGAAGGTCAAATGGACCCTTTGTATTACTTCCAATTGTGGCATATCCAACAAACATCCCCAACAGAGTTATAGAGCCTCCAAAGACACCTTCATACCCAACAAGCTTGAGCGGTTCGATGGTCCATCTATGTACGATGTGCTCTTCGACGACAAACTGTGTTGCAACTAGCACTTGTGCCAATAGCACAAGTGTGATTCCAACCACCAGTTTAGAAGTGGATTCATGGGAAGTTGATACAACGATAGCGGTGGCTGAAGTAGAGTCAGCAGATGATGCGCCAGCGTTCTGTTGACCACTCAATCCAACGATCACAATACCAACAACGACTATGAACAAGGACAGCCATTCGACTCTGGATATCGTTCTCTTCAAGAATATCACACTGAACAATGCAACAAATAGGATCAACGCACCTCTTGTCATTTGATAGATAGAAACAGGGGTGTACATCAATCCAAGGTTCATAAGCGTGGTACCACAGACATCACATAGAGCAGGAATAGCCAAGATGAATGATTTTGAGAAAGGTAGTGCTGGGGCCAGCGAATCTGGACTTGAAGCTGTTGTATCTATTGGTTCATAACCAGCCGATCTTCTCTTCCTTGAAACCGAGTTGTACAGAACGAAGCAGAAGGCAGCAGACTCACCCATGAACATCTGTAATGTTTGAAGAACAGGCTGTTCAAACTTACGGCCCGGTTCAACGTATTGATTATCTTGATATTTGGTGAAGATGGAGTTCATACACCCTGTTATCATCATCGATAACGCCAGGAACACGAGAGCAGTCTTCATCTTTTATGGGGTTTATATATATGTGGCAGAAGAGTGGAACAGTTGAGAAGTGATCGGAAGGACTAGTAATTGTAGCCATACGCTTCATAGATCACAGATCTTTTGATGGTTTGTGGATATTTGCGTTGTGTTTCGATGAATTAGTAACAGTGGAGCTTGTTTTCGATTTATATACGGCAACTACTGCTTATCGGGGAAGATAATTTTCGATTTTCGCTAATGAATTATCAATGCCATGGCCTATAGTTAAATTAAAATATGTTTCATAGTCAGATCGGGCTTGTGTTTTTCACAAATTAAACGTACCCCAAATTATGGCTTGAACTGCTGTTCTACTAACATACGAATAGACTGCCTCGGTACGGAATTGTAATATCATATCAAGCCGCGATTACCATTTATATACAATCACTGTCCCTTCCCCAATATACCTATCAGACCCAGATCATAAGAACATCTCTACAAATGCCTTCTTCCCGGTAATCCTCTTCGTACAAGAAGGTCCAACACATGTAGCCGGTGCAGAAACAAAGGGGTTGTTCATATCGTTATCTGTCTTTTTAAACTTCTTCTTCAATGACTTCACAGTTTCACGAACCCTAGAGACGTTCTTCACACATCGTCCACAATACGTATGTCCACAGTCAGAAATAAATATTCTCTTTGAAAGATCACGATCCGCAACAGTTACAAGATCTAATCCTCTATAAGGTGCTTGGACATCATCAGCCTCTTGTAACTGTTTCAATGACTTGCGAGGCTTATTCCCACTGAAGTCGTCGGGTATACCTTCACCTAGCGTAACAGAGCACAGACAACATACATAGCTCTCCTCAGAATCGATAGTAGATGTAAATGGTTCATTGATAGTCTTTATCTTCTCATCAATAGCCTTTTGGAACGTGACCGTTCCGTCCAAGTTTTGTTCCCGTGTCTTATCAAACTCCTCCTCATCACGCCTCTGTAACATGTCCATCAACTCCTGTGATATATAGTCTTGTTGTCTATTTCTCCCAAACTGAAAGAGATGTGAGTTATTAAGTCCCCATATTGACATCTGAGTCTCGAGATCGGGAAGGAAATCATGATCACCCTCGTCATATTCGTCATCATCGTCAGAGCTATGGCCATTTGGATTGTGTAATCTATCCCAAAGCCCATTCAAGGGCATAATGTTCTCCACATGACCATCGTAATGTCTCACGAAGAGTCCTCTTGGGCGCCTCCGTATAGGCTGTGCCATGGCACCTTGATTATTCGCCACCATTCTAGCTCGTACCAGATTGTTCCTCTGTTCTCTCTGTCTGGCAGCAACTGCCGATTGGTTTCTAACTGGGACTCTCCGTTGTCCAGCTTGTCTGGATGTGGCGTTTCTCTGTACAGGATCCCTAATGTCTCGCTGCGAGTTTGGTCCCTGGACAAGCCCTCCAAAGGATGCCTGTTCCCTTGGTGGAGGCGCTTCCCCCGGCATCACCATCGGACCATCAGGTAGATGTAGTATTACTCCTGGTGAGCCACTCCCCATTCTTTGTTGCTGTTGCTGTTGCTGTTGCTGCTGTGGAGCCATACGCACTTCTGTGATGACAACGTCGTCGTCGTCGCTTTCGCTGGATGAGTTCACCACTTGTACCATCGTATGCTGATTCTCTTGATACGATTGCCCTCGTTGTCTTGCTTCCGTATGGCTAATATTCGTTAATTACTAAGAAAGTGAAATACAGAAAAAATTAAATCTGTGGGTTCACATTATTGTGCCTAAGGAAAAGTAAATATAAAATCAAAACATCAAAACATCAACACATTGCCTAGTTGCTTCAACATATAATTATAAGCTAGTTTTTTTTTTGAAAATCCGTCATAGCTAAGCTCTGATGGCTCGTGTCAGAAATATTACCAAAGCTCAAAAGATGGCTCAACGTCACATCAACAAAACCCACGGACGGCTATGAAGGAACCCTGAAGACATACAGCACAGTAGCGCATAAACCTGTCTTGGAGAGCGATTATGCGGGAGCAGCCATTTTCCAATGACAGCCACTAATTATAATGGGAGGAGAAGACGCACATCATTTCACCGAAGATCACCGCCTACTTCTCTTCTGGCAGTTGTTGAGAACAAAAATTCGCAAGGCAGCAGCACCTGATAATGCTTCATACAGCTCTCTGATAGATCATAAAACAACGAGCTATGGCTCTTTAATGACCTTCATAATGGACTCTATCATCCTGTGATATCAAAATGCTAACAAACCTCTTTGGTGGACAGTGGAAACGACACAGCAACGAGAATCAAATGAATGACCATAAAGCTCATAACAGAATAACTCCCAGAGACTTGCCTCTAGAGATTCACGACCTGATACTGGCAAACCTTTCCATGGGCGATGCACTTGCTGCTATTGAGGCCCTTGATATCGAAAACACTCAATTGTTTGAATATTTCATCGATAGACCCGATGTACTCCAATCAACCGAAGAGTTTGAAGCGCTCCCCGAAGGACCACAGTGCAACACCCTAAGAAGATTGGTTGACTTCACCCATCAAAACACCGATTTTGAAAAGATGAACAAAACTCTTAAATCATCTGCAAACCACCTCAGGTTCAACGGTCAATATGGCTCGCTTCTATCAATGCGTAAAGTTCCATTGAATGATATGATGCGTGAATTTGGTCACAAGTCATCTTTTGAATTCTATGACATTGAAACTGTGGATATAGAAAACATGAAAATCACTACTCATTATCCAATAGTCTTGACTAGAATATTGTCCTGCTCTCTGGTGAAATGCTCATCAGTTGAAAATGTCACACTCAAGGGAAGATCAAACGAGGAGTTATTAATCCAGGATTGTGATGACTCCTTTCTTGAAAGAGTTGATATATCACAGCTACAGGCTGATTCAATTACAATAGACTCTGAAAATGTTATTCTTGAAAACACACAGGTCTCTTCTATTTCGTCAACTGATATCAAATATATCGAATCAATGACCGATGTGATTGTATCAGGAGAAACCACCATCCTAACACTCTCTCCATCACACGTGTTATTTCCAACTCTGAACGAAATTGAAATGGCAAATACAAAGATTTTATCAATCACTATCCCTGGTAGAACAATACCGATCATTCAAAACATCAGAGTTAAGAATTTGGAAACAGTGACACTGCAATCCAATTATCTGGATCATGCTGTATCATCAGATGATGCTATTGACTATTCATTCCTCAATGGAATCTTTACACTCAGACTGATCAATTTTTTTGATCCTTTGTTTAGAGGTTTAAAGCATCAGTGCTATGTATATAGAAACCTAACGAGGCTTCATCTGGAAATTGGTGATGACTGGGAAGAGACTTTACCAGTTGTGTTTCCAAAACTTATGATGTTGACATGCAAACTAGTCCGGAGTGGATCTAAACTACCCTTTTTCTCTTGTCCAAAGCTATTAGGGATCAAGATATTTAACGATTCAGAAGTTGAATTTAATTCTGGTTCATTGGAGAAATCTTTAGACTATCACATTTTTATAAAAGAACTCGAGTACTATGGAATGAATAGAGGCTTTACAACTGATATATCGGATGCCATTCTTTCGAAAGTTGACAGCTGGCAACGATTGATTCTGAAAAACGTTGATGTTGATTTCTTAGAGAAGAGAAGTGCCAATTTTGAAGTTTTAAGGTGCTTAGACGTTGAGACTCCATTCCCCAATATCCATAGATCTTTCCATATGGATATTTTCGCTGAAGAGCTACGCACATTGAACATTCATGCTCATGGCCAAAGAGTTTATATTCCTCCTTTTGACTCTTTGGAAAGATTGAGAATAAGGTCTGGTGATGTTTACAACTGCGTTAGCTACTCCAATACCATCATCCTGAAATGCGATGATTTTTGTGATAACGAACATTGGTTACCTGCCAACGTTAGTGGTGAATGGTGGGATGTGATATAGATCAATAGTCCACTATATTACGTACCACTAGTAAACACTACGTCTTTAAATGCCCTTTAATCTCTTTGTTGTGAATTAACAAATATTAAACTATAATGTACATGCCTTAAAATCTTTTGCGTTTATCTAAAACAGTCTGTAATGAAATTACTATGCTCCTTTCCTCTTCGAACCCATTCTTTCTTCTTTGTATTAATTACAATTACAATCCACTTCTCATGTATCTACCAATGACGATACAGTGATCTCTCTCATATGGCTCCAATGTCAATTGTTCTAATGGTTTGATCTTCTCCTCACGAAGTTTTTGCACCTCACGGGCAAACACAGTCTCAGCATCGACGGTTGAGTCAATACAGTTGGCCTTGATGGAAATGACAACACCACCTTGGTCCTTCAAGAACAAATGGGAGTTGAGTGCAATGATACGGGCTTGATCTGGTTGGGCAACATCGGCAAAGACAGCGTCAACCATACCGACGAGCATTCTGTACTTTTGTGGATGTCTGGCATCTTCGATGATTGGGATGACATTTGGTCTCTTCTTAGCCATACCAATAAGTTCTCTACCTGGTCTGTGAGAGAATTCAACAGCGTACACCAAACCTTCTGGGCCAACCAAGTCAGAAACGTGGGAGACAGAGGTACCTGAAGCAGCACCCAAGTATAACACCTTCTTACCTGGAGCAATGAAGAGCTCATCTAAACCACCCATGATACCGGCAGCCAATTTGGATCTGAAAGGATTCCAGACACGGTATTCAATCTTTGTTGGTGGAGCACCCTCCTCCTTTGCTGGTTCCTCGACGGAGATTCTCTTCTCACCGTAGACGGACTCACCTGGGGCAATGTTCTTTGTGACAAGTAAATCTTCCTTACCTCTGGCGATGAAGACACCGGCATGTCTGTGTGGTTCGATGACAACCTTAGCACCACCTCTAGCACCGCCACGGGCACCACCACGGCCACCACGAGCACCACCACGAGCACCTCCGAATCCACCACGGGCGCCACCACGGGCACCACCACGACCTCCACCGAAGCCACCTCTGGCACCACCACGAGCACCTCCGAATCCACCACGGGCACCACCACGGGCACCACCACGACCTCCACCGAAACCACCTCTTGAACCACCTCTTGAACCACCTCTACCGCCTGGAGTGAAAGCCATTATATGATATTGTTTATTAGGATCGTAGAGTGTTTATGTGTGTATAAAACAATCCGTTTCCAAAGAGTATATTGATGAGCTATATGTGAAGTAGATTGAAATAACAAATGAAGTTATAAAAAAAATTTGTATACCCAGCAGTAAAAATTGCTAGTAAATCGCACTTGTAATTTCTGTTTTTCCCATACTTCGGTATTTTTTTTTTTTCACTTTTTTTTGAGCCTGGGAAAATTTTTTTAACGATGGCACTTTAAATGTATTGGATTTCCTCTTTGGGCGGAAGGGCCATAGCACCAGGGTTACCCGGGGGGATGACCATCACAGTGGTAAGAGACACACCACAGACCGGCTGAGGATTGCAGGAACTACGAGGGTAAATGCTCGCTATCACCACGTGACAGAAGGTCGACTGCTTTGCACTGGCACGAAATGGAGCATATCTAGATATTAGTGTACCCTCGGTTAAACCCGACGCCTGGAGGGGATGCAGTATTTGTTTATCGGTTTATCCACCACGAATTATGCCTTCATCCAAATAAATATAAATATGATGAGGAGAAGGGAAAAAGCTGAGTGATCTTTCTACTGTCTCTTTTGATTAGTGTCCATTCTCATAATCCCTATTGCCACCTTTTAAGCTCGAAACACTGCATTTAAGTCCAATACTATCACCATCCATAGTATTGAATAATCAAGTAATATCACCAGTGCTGCAGATAGAGAGAACATAAACAATGTCTTCAAGTAAGCTCAACTCATTGAATCTCAGATATCAACTTGCCCTCGGTAAGAATCCCCTGTTAGTCAAATGTATTACTGCTGGTGTTTTGTCAATTCTCAATGAACTAATAGCCAGTATAATTGCAAAAGATTTCAAGAAATTGAAGATATTAAAGGATAAATTTACAATCAAACATCCATTCAGTGCAAAGCTACCACTATTCGCCATATTTGCCTCATTGGTCAATGCACCAATTACTCATTATGCTTACAAATGGTTAAATGAGATTTTTATGACTAGAGATTCTAAATCAGGTGTCTTGAAGGCTAAACCATTGACTCAAAGACAAAGATTATTACAAATTTTATTGTCAATGGCAACTTTGACACCATTTATGGGCACATTGTTTGTTGGTTTTATATCTTTGGTCAACCTGAATCCCTCAATCTCAATCAAACAATTGCTGAATCCAAAGACAAGAGACGAGGAGTTTGAAAGAATCTCCACATGTGTTAAGGATGGATTGAACAAATCGTTGTTCTCGGTGTTGAAGACTTCGTGGGTCACAGGTCCTGTTGTCATCACTATCTGCCAGAATTTCTTGAAACCGGAGCTGTGGGTGTTATTCAACCAGTTGTGTTATTTCATACTGGGGACTGGTCAGAACACGTTGATCAAGCTCAGAACCAAGCAGCAGTATGAATACTTGAAGAAGGTCAATGAGATGAAGAAACAAGTTGAAAGCGAGGAGAAGGAGAAGGTCAAAGAGCAAGGAGAAGATGAGTATGAAAGTGTCAGTCCTGAGTTGAAGGGATCACATGAGTAGCGCCGTAGAACAGACAATATTGAACACACTTTAGTGGCTGTTGAGCCTTATGATCGTAGCAAGCTCTCCTCGACGCGTAATAGTAGATTCTGTATGCTGATGCGAGCGAGTGTGAACCCATGATATAGGCACGCGGGATCTGCGTTCTAGGGTAAAACTCCATAAACACCATACACTCAGAAGACGAATTGAGCTGTAAAAAGCACCAGATCTCACCTGTTGCTCGACGTAGTGGCAATTCAGATCAGGCATGAGCCCACGTCTGCCTCGTAATGCTAAATTAAAGCTCCTGCAAAAGGAATCGAATAATATTTGTCTCTACAACAGCAACGTCGCGGTGGCATTCGCTTAGGAGCAGGCAGATGGCCTACAGCTAAATTGCAAAATGAAACTGAAACAGCGAAAATCGAAATGCTGAAGTGCTGGGAAAACGCGCCCAGCCTGTGGAACACTCAGCAGTGGTCTCTAATTTGGGCCTTTTTTTGTTTTTAGGAAATTGTCTTAACAATCCATAATTTTACAGATCATTGAATTGGAGTCGGTTGATCTGAAGATTTGATCTTGCTAGCAAAACTATTCTACCCGTGCTACACGTCGTCTCTGCTTGTACTTTGCACGCTGTTGTTCAGATCTGGGCAAGCGATAACCAGCTTCACAACACTATCCAGTCTGCCGATACATAAAGTTATAAGCGCTCCAGGTTTTGCCTACCCACGCCTTATCTAGTTTGTGTGTGAGAGAGAAAGAGAACGAGCAAGAGCGTGTGACTGATCCAATACTATAGCGCTCTCGCTAGCGTTCTACCAAAGTTATCGACTTACACACCGCGTGAACTCGACCGACTGTTGATAAATACCGCTGGTCTTTTGCAGCCATAGCCAGATCATCAAGCGCTCAAACCGTGTTATATGACCACATCTAACAAGCTTTGCATATTACAATAAAACAATTTACCCCAATCACATAGCATCACTCACTATTACATCAACAACCCGCATAGCAACTTCAAATGTCAGCAGAGAAACTTCAGGAGCTCTTGAGCTCTGGAGATCAACTCTTACGTGACAACTCCCTGATAGAACCAAAGAGAACCCCATCGGTAACGTCCAGTGTTGCAACGGGTTCAGAATCATCTGTTGTGATACACGGAAACAACAACCCTGATAACAATAACACCATATCTACGAATGATCAGTCTCTGAGGATACGAACCAAAGGATTCAATAGAGATAATGATGACGATGACAAAGATATAGATGACGACTTTAACGACTACATAATCGAAGATCCATTACCACCCCCAAAGGAACTACACCCTGGTAAGCTGTACGCTCTTTATGAGTTCAACGGAGATGATCCATCGCACTGTGAATTGCAAAGAGATGATGCAGTGGAACTACTCAACGATCAGGATGGTTATTGGTGGTTGATAAGGAAGGAAAAAGACTCCAAAATTGGATTTGCACCAGCTGAATGTCTAGAGACATATGACGAAAGATTAGCAAGACTAAACTGTTGGAAGAATGAAGAATTGGAAAAAAATTCCAAGATTCACAATGTACCGAATAATGATAATGATAAAGATGACGATGACACCATAGAGCTCAGTATAAATAAACAGAGTATGAATAAATCGGTGACGTTCAATGAAGAGGTAACCATAACAGAGCATATTACATCTGACTACGATAGTAGTAGTAATGATGACAATGAAGAAGATGAAGAAGATGAAGTAGAAGTAGAAGGTATTGAATACGAACCAGACTCAAGCCACCAGTTCTTAGCTAGAGATATATTGAACGAAATGGATGCTAATAGTGATGCACTGGGATCGGATTTCATGGTCCCACGACTAGTCGTCTCTAAAAATAAAAAGAACAACAAGCATAGTATCAAGAAACAAGATAGCATAAACAGCAAAGCTTCTTCAAACTATGATAGTGATGTGTCAACAAATGGGTTTGTTATACCCGAAGATTCAGACTCAGATGCAAGTCCATTCATACAACCACACGCTTTGTTTATAGGAAGTGGTTACAATCCTTATACAAATACATATAATCCTAGTGGGAATGATAATGGATCAATCGGTACATATTCTCCATCTTCCTCTGAGTTTGAATCTCCAAGGGAAACCCCCCCACTGAACAAATATAGAAGAAAACCGGTTAAAGAGTTGACTTATAACTCTATTACAGAGTATAAGAATGGTATTGATAACAATAAATCGGAAACAGGAAATAATGACGTTGATAACCACATGTTAGATGATGAACATGAGAAACGTGGTAATATTCCACAATCAAAAGGCACTAGAGATATTGCAAGATCGATGGCAATGCTTGATAAGTTGATTGGTGATGAGATGAATATTAAACAGAATGGAATTGGAATAAGGAAAGACCCAACTTTTGACTCTCATACCGTAAGTGGTGATGTCGATATACCACATGATAGATCAGACGGTGATATAACATTGACATATGACGATGAAGATGAAGATAAATTGTCATCTCCTATTTCATTGGACAATGAACGTAAATCATTGAAAATTGATAATGATAAGGATAACTTTAATATTGAAGATGACAATGTCAATGAAATTGATACAAAAAATCTTTCAAATGTCACGGCTTCAACTTTTTCAAATTCGAACATCAGCCTTCATCAGATGACATCACAAGATACAAATCCATCGTTGGATAACATGGCTTCATATAGCAACGGTCCCGAGACTGATAGTTCCAGTGATCCATTGATACACCCGGAGATTGAAGAGCTGTTTAAAGAACCTCTAGGTAAGATGGATGAACTGAGTAAGAGGCTTAAAGAATTGAACCTTCAATTTGCTTGAACTCATATAATACAACCAACTCCAATGAACTGCATTTCCATAATTTAGCATACAATCAAGCACATCAGGATGAACATTTATACCATAAAATCCAACCCATAATTTGTAGATAAACGTATACTTCCGAGCCATCGAAAACCGAAAACCGACCGAACCTTTCCTAATTGAGTAATTATTCCAACTCATCGCAGACTTCAAAAAATTATTTTTTTAAAAAAAAAAAAATTCCTAAAAAAATAAATTTTTATAAATATTTGGCATTGACATCGCCGGATCACCAGTAAAATTACAACAGAGATCAACTCAAGAATTCCATACAATTGAAGCACGGAGTATAGCACAGGGCGGCACAAGCTTAAATCGACTTGCCTGATCCAATCGATTTCACATTCCACCTGAAAGACTCGCTTATCATTATACTCACAGAAGGCCTGCTACTCTAACACGCAACAGTCGTTTAGAAAGATCTACACGCATCAGCATAGCTCCATTTCCATATCACAACACCATGTCCTGGAACCCAAACCCAGAGTTTGTTGCTCAGTTGAAACAGGTGTTGGCTGCTACACTTTCTCCAGATGCCCAAGTTCGTAAACAAGCAACCGACACGCTGGCCATGGGCAAACAGCAACATGATTTCAACAACTACCTGCTGTACATACTGGTCGAGCCATCACAAGAGACTTCATCCGATATTCGTGCCTCTGCTGGGTTAACGCTGAAGAACAATTTACACAAAGACTTCCACATCAACGAGAATGTTTACATCCTGGAAAACACACTCAAAGGTCTTTTGGATCCCGACGCCTTGGTGCGAAACATTACAGGTACTGTCATAACGACTTTATTTGCTGCGTTGGGGGTTAAAAGTTGGCCAACGGTACTACCACAGTTGATTGGGCTCTCTGAAAATGGTGATATCACTACACGTGAAGGTGCATCTGGTGCCCTTTCGAAGATCTGTGAAGACTCAACGCATATATTGGACTCCGAAATCAATGGTCAAAGACCTCTAGACTTTATGGTTCCAAAATTTATAGAGCTATGTAGCTCACCAAGTGGTAAAGTTAGAGCAAATGCTCTATTTGCATTGAATCAGATCATACCATTGAGAACGCAAAGCTTTCTAGTTAGCTTGGATCCATTTCTGGAGAGATTGTTCCAATTGGCCACAGATGAAAATAAAGACGTTAGAAAGAACGTTTGTTCAGCGTTTATTGGTATCTTAGAAACCAGACCGGACAAACTTGTTCCACATCTGGATGGTATCGTCAACTACTCTCTGCACTCTATCACTCAAGAATCAGAAGAAGAGGTTCAACTAGAAGCCTGTGAGGTTCTTTTCACACTTGCAAGTTTGGACGTAGCAGAGACTGTCATCCAACCTCATTTGGTCAACATATTACCTGTCTTGCTCAAGAGTATGGTTTATACAGAAATGGATATAATGCTTTTGGATTCAAGAGACGACGCGGATGATGAAGATAGAGAAGAAGATATAAAGCCAACGAATGCTAAATCAAAATCTGCACATAATGATAGATCACAGGGTGGCGATGATGATGAAGACGATGATGATGATGACGAAGATGATGGATATGGAAATTTTGGAACTGAATGGAACCTTAGAAAATGCAGTGCTGCAACATTGGATATTTTGACGACAACTTTACCAGAACAAGTCCTTGCAATCACATTACCATTGCTCAAGGAGAACATAGCATCTGAACATTGGCCATTGAGAGAGGCATCCATCCTTGCATTTGGTGCAGTTGCAGAAGGTGGTGTGGAATTTGCATCCCAACAGCTCCCTGTATTAGTTCCATTCCTTGTTGAAAGATTGTCCGATAGTGAATCAACTGTTAGACAGATCACATGTTGGACATTGAGTCGTTATTCGTCATGGATATGCTCAGAGGCACATTCTGGGGGAGCATATGCAAATTACTTCAATCCTACTTTCCAATCCATCATTCAATGTGCATTGGATAAAAAGAAAATCGTCCAAGAGAGTGCATGTAGCTCTGTTGCTCAGTTTATCGACAATGCTGATTCAAGTCTGATAGCGCCAGTTGCATCACAGCTCATTGAGATGTTCAACAACTGTTTCAAATTATATAAGAGAAAGAACATGGCTGTCTTATATGATGCAATCCAGACTCTTATTGAAAAAGTACAATTGGACGAAGCACAATTCAGTACTCTTCTTCAACCACTCATACATAAGTGGGAAGCTTTGTCAGATGAAGATTCGGAGCTTTGGTTGTTGATGGAATGTATGTCAAGTGTGGCCACAGTTATGGGAGAAAATTTTGCTCCATTTGCAGTTCAAGTGTATCAAAGAGCCACAAGAATCCTTGCACAGTGCTTAGATCTTGAGACTTTAAGTCATACTGATCCAAGTATTCATATACCAGAGAAGGATTTCATGGTCACTGCATTAGATCTAATTGATGGATTATGCCAAGGCTTGGGTGAACATATCACAGATCTGATTGATCAATCCTTCATGAAGATCTTTTTCCAAGCATGCATCGACATTGATTCTGATGTCAGACAAACCTCATTTGCATTGTTAGGTGACTTGGCTATAAATGCCTCATCCATATTGGGGCCATGGCTAGATGAGATCATCCAGTTGATCACCACAGAGATTGTCAGTCGTAGATTCGATGACTATGCAGTTTATAACAACGCAGCTTGGGCATTGGGTGAATTATCTTTGAGATTGGACTTGAGTAAATATATGGACAAAATCATCGGCACGCTGATAGATCTGTTGAATTCACAGTCAGAAACTGCCGTGTTGGAGAACTCTGCAATTGCTATTGGAAGAATTGGTATCAAATGTGCTGTATATTTTGCTCCACATCTTCCAGAATTTGCGTTGGCATGGGCTACACATATGATGTATTTGGAAGAGAATGAAGAAAAAGAGACAGCGTTCCAGGGAATGTGTCTAATCATACAATCGAACCCAGCAGGATTGGATAATCAATCACTTGTTGCATTTGTGAATACCATTTCAATGTATGTTAGTCCTGGACCTCAATTGGCAGAGTTATTCCAAAAGACATTAGCTGGCTATAAGGGACTCATTGGTGACGGCTGGGATGCATTTTTGCAAACCGTTGACGGTGGATATGAACTAGCACAAAGATATCAGCTTTAGAAATGTTGGAGCAGGGTACACAGCACTGGGGTTTTACTGAAGCAGAACGGAAAACAACTCAACTTGCATTGTTATAGAATTAGCACATGAATACAATAAATATATACTCTATCCGAAAGGACTTAGGATATCACTAACATCACGAACTCTGGAGACACCACTAGCTTTCAGCGTACCAGTGAAGTGCTGCCTATATGTGTCACTACTTAAAATCAGCCATAAAAAGTACCAGGTCGTAAGATGGCCGGCGTGCCCCTTCCAGTTTTCGGCTTCCCAGACGAGCTCGGATATCTCCGACAATGCCCAATTTCTGTTATCAAATCTCCAGGCTTATAACCTTTATAAACTGATCGTGCGGGTCGCGGACCATGAGAACAGAACAGATCATAGTGACTGATCTTTGGCTTTCTACTCATCTCATCAGCAGAGGCAGAAAAGTTGGTATTCTCATACACTGAGGTCTGAGTGGCACACACTGTACAGCAGCAACAATAATAACAACAGCACAAGATCAGATGTCAAGGGCCATTGCCTCGAAGAACGTTGTCGTGGGAGAGTCAGTCGTGCCTGCGACGGTGGTGTTCTCTCAGAACTCTGGCATGATCCTTGCAGTGGTATCTGGTGTTCTCAAGCCATCCGATCCAGTCTTGAAATCGTACGCTGTTGATCCAAGAGACTACAGAGACGTCTCACCGCTCTTTGTGATCCCTGGTTTGGTGGATGCGCATGTCCATCTGAACGAGCCTGGAAGAACTGAATGGGAGGGCTTCGCTACCGGAACAAAGGCCGCAGCAGCAGGCGGTGTCACAACGGTGGTAGACATGCCTCTGAACGCAATTCCTCCAACTACCACTGTGAAGAACCTAAACATCAAGTTAGATGCCGCTAAGGGCCAGTGCTGGGTCGATGTGGGCTTCTGGGGTGGTCTTGTTCCTGACAATTTGGAAGACCTGATCCCATTGATCCAGGCAGGTGTTCGTGGGTTCAAAGGTTTTATGATCGATTCTGGAGTCGATGAGTTTCCAGCAATTGACTCGTTCTACATTGACAAGGCACTGGAAACGGTTAAGGGAGAAGATACTTTGATCATGTTCCATGCTGAAATGCAACCAGCTCACCATAAACACACCGTTGTGGACCGTATTGATATGCTGGATGAAGTCCCAGAGCTCGAAGACCTTGGATTCTCAAACTCGCTCATGCCAATGAACAGTCTCAAGACTTCATTGTCTAATAACACAACCCTTGAAGAGGCCATTGATAGCGACTATATCAACAACAACGTCCTACGTAAAGTGCTTACGAACGACCAGGCAAGGGCATTAGCAGTTGCACCAATTTTAACATCAGTTGATCCAAGAACAGGTGCAGCATCGGAGCTTGTTCATCATGACCATCATATCACTTCACCACTCTTGGAAGCTCAAAAGATGGACCATGATCTAGCAGAGGTTGATCCAACAGAATATGCTTCATATTTGGCATCACGTCCTGATGTTTTCGAAGTTGAAGCAATAAGGACGTTGATTGCATGTTCGAAAAAAAATCCATCAGTTCCTTTACACATTGTCCATTTAGCATCAGGCGAAGCCGTACCAATCTTGGAATTGGCTCAATCCGAAGGATTGAAGATCTCAGCAGAGACTTGTTTCCACTATCTATCTTTATGCGCAGAGAAGATTCCAAATTGCTCAACTTTCTACAAATGTTGTCCTCCAATCCGTACAGAAAAGAATAGACTAGAGTTGTGGGATGCATTGAGAAGGGGAATCATCAAGACTGTTGTATCAGACCATTCACCATGTACCCCAGAGCTCAAGAATTTAGCCGAGGGAGATTTCTTCTCTGCTTGGGGTGGAATCGCCTCAGTTGGGCTCGGTTTACCTGTCTTGCACACTGAAGCTCTAAAATTCGGTACTGAGTTTGATATTGTGAACCTGGTGAAATGGACCTCAACAAACACAGCTAAACAAGTTGGACTCTCTTATAGAAAAGGTACATTAAGGGCTGGATACGATGCAGATATTGTGATTTTTGACCCATTCACCTCACAAACGATCGAAAATGCAAAGACCCATTTCAAGAACAAACTCACAGCGTACCATGGTTTCAAGCTGCAAGGAAGAGTTGTTGAGACTATCTTGAGAGGTAATTCGATATTTGCCCTGAATAAGGGCCACTCAGAGATTCCATTGGGTAGGGCCATCTTAGAGAAAAGGGTTTCACAATAAACATGGTGATGTCGAAGATGATTCAACTGGCGAAAAAAATGATCACAATCTTTGCACTAGAAGGAGGGATAATTGTCATTTCTATAGAACATGACCTGCTAGCTGAACCTATAATAATAATATTTATATACAGTACCATAATAATGATCATATTTGATATTTTCAGATTCATCTTCGCATCATATTCATAAAGTATACATTTGTAGACCGGATTTAATGAAGCTCAGCTTCATCTATCTGGGATTCCCTAAATTCAAATTCAAATCAAATCAATCCACACAAAAACATAGACACACCTATAGCTCTAATCCTGAGCATACCCAGTTCAGACACTTGACTTTGACCTTGAGTTCTTGAAGAGCATTTGCACAACAGAGACTTGCAGCAGAGCCATACCCACACATAATATGACTTCATAGATCGAGAAATAGAAGATTCTCTTCTCTGTAGACTGAACAGTTACATGATTTCTATGATTTCTCGTTCTGTAGTACTGCAACGATCTTAGTATTCCATTCGTTTGATCGTTGATGTGATTCACTGACTCGACTATTTTGCTAACGTCCAATTCCTGAACTTTTCCCAAATCGATGATGGCCTTGAAGTCATTATCCAGAGTTATCTCAAAATCAACAACTTTTTCTGCAAACGTGGACATTTCGTTGGAGAAGCAGAACTCGTACTCTCCCGCAAGGTCGGCATTGAACACCCATTCTCCCTGTCTCTGTTTTTCCTGGCGTGTGATGACATTGTTATCCGGGCCCTTCACCGTATAGTCAACGTCGAATGAGCCACCTGTTTGCACAGCGAAGTAGTAGCCCACGTTGGTCTTGGGCTTATCGGTGAGGACATAAAAGCAGGAAACCTCATCTGGCTGGAGCAAGAAGGTCACCAGCGAGCATTGAGCTGCTACTATGATGCTGAGTAGAAGTACGATGCCCTTCATTATGGCCTTGGAGAACACCTAGGAGACAAAGCACTTTAAACTTGGAGGAGAATGCTGATCCGAGTATTCTGAATTTATATTTATACGGGTCTCTCTTTCTCTGTTTACGCATTTGTAGCGCTGCATTATATTAAGCGCGCCAAAATGCTAAGGCCACAAAGTGAGAAATGCGGTGTGTGGAATTTTGGCCACGATAATATAGTGCACTAAAAAACAAAACGACACACAAATGAGCAGAAATACAAATATTTATGCGTGGCGCGCGCGTAGTTTGATTTCTAGAATGCTTTCGCATTTCGCGGCCTCGGAAGTGGGTCGCAAGTCGCGTCAGAAAACTTCCCTCTTCGTTTCTTTGTTTACTGATTTGGTGTGTTATATTTAAAATATTATTCTTGTTTGTTTTGGTGGTAAAAATTTGGCGTTTTGCTGGATATCGATTTTTTCTGTACTAAGGTTGCAGTTAGTTTGCAAAACATCGATCACAGATTGACATCAGAAGTATCAGAAGTGACAGGGCGCTTTGCTTTGGAGCAATATATAGGACTAATAGAGGAAAGACAGATTCGGTGCAGAAGACCTTGTTTCAATTAGTCTACGCTACAAGATGGCGGATACACACGTCAGCGGCGTGCTCAGAGATATCAAGAATACAAGCGCTGAGAAGCCATCAAAGGATCTAGATGATCCGTTCACAGATCACAGCGCGGCTCCATTGCTCGGGAAAGAGCTGAAGATAAGCTCACCGTTCATAAACGACCATCAGCAGATATCGAAAGACAATCAAAATACAAGCAAAGAAATAACAGGATTGGCATCGCTTCAGGTGCAACAGGAACAGGAATCCATATCATCGGAGTACGATGATGTGCCCATGGAGATTATAGAGGAGATGCAACGTATCCAGGAAGACTTTGTTGGATTGGAGGAAAAGTATAAGCTACTCGACAAAATCGGCGAAGGAACCTTCTCAACAGTGTACAAAGCCGAGTCGCTACATTATGAAACTCATTACCTCATGGGAGAAAACATATACAACTCTCCAGAGATCAAGAAGAGGAAAACACAAAAGAAAAAACGGAAATGTTATGTCGCTTTGAAGAGAATATACGTGACGTCGTCACCTCAACGTATTTCCAATGAATTGAACTTGCTATACATTCTTTCGGGCTCCAAACATGTGGCACCTTTGCTAGAGGCATTACGTCATGAGGATCAAGTCATTGCAGTGTTACCATACTATCAACACGCTGATTTTAGAGACTTTTATAGAGATCTTCCGCTCCAAGGTATCAAAGTTTACATGCGTGAATTGTTAGAGGCTTTGAGCTTTGTTCATTCAAAAAAAGTCATCCATAGAGATATCAAACCAACTAACTTTCTTTATGATCCATTCACAAAGAAGGGCGTTCTTGTCGATTTTGGATTGGCAGAACAGGAAAAATTGGAGCTTAGTCTAGACGTGTCTTATATGAAACAACTCCCTGATGACCCTAACTATTGTCCATGTCGCTCAGGAAATCGTGGACCTGTTGGAAATGTTCAGAGGGATGGATACCCTAAAAATGACACCAGGCCTGGTCGTCGTGCAAATAGAGCTGGAACAAGAGGCTTTAGAGCTCCAGAGGTACTTTTCAAATGTCCATATCAAACTACAAAGATTGACGTGTGGTCTGCCGGTGTTATTCTTTTGACACTATTATCACGCCGCTTTCCATTCTTCAACTCGAGGGATGATACCGATGCACTTGTCGAATTAACCACTGTCTTTGGCTTACGGGAAATGAAACAGATAGCTAGACTTCATGGACTTGGACTTGAAACTTCATTAAATACGCTGGAGAAAAAATATTCATTGAACAAAATTGTTCACAAATGCATTTCATTAGAAGAGGAGATGGATACCATACCTTCAGACTCAGTTGCATACAACACATTAGCATGTTTCAACAGCGAAGGAAATATTGAATATGCTGCAGATGATGACGAAGAGTTGAGACTGAACAAAAAGGAGCATCTTCAAGCTTTTGAAGTCATGGAACAGTGCTTTGCATTGGATCCAAAAAATAGATTAACTGCATCACAGGTATTAGATTTACCATTCTTCAGAGATGAAAATGAAGATGATGACATGATCATATTAGACTAATCCTAGTTAGTTAGTATTCCATATCGATGTCTACCAAGACATTTTTGCATTATATCAAATTTGATTGACTTTTAATGTAGAGGCTGAACGCTGTCAAAAGGGCTGTAGTATGACCCAATGAAACTAGTGCAGTGAAGCTGAGTCCAGTATCCAGCGAGTAATTGGAAGCTTTCGCTGATATTTCAATTTAGACAGGCGGAACGATTAACGCTTTCTATTCCTTCGTTAATTGATGTAGTATTCAAGCCTCCAATTGGAAAGAATGTTCTGATGATCAGTGCTTGTTCTAAAGTTCTAGCTGGTATATTTAGCGTCATGTTGGCAGTCTATGTCATACGGGCCTGTATTTGATCTCATCTGCAGGGCTGTATTATACTACGAAAGATCGGACGTATAACTACATAAAGTTGAGCCAACCTGTCAGTATCTAGTTATAATCATGTGGCAAAAGTGGACTTGTTCATATCGTAGTTTTCTGCTGCTAGCTACTGCAGTAATATAATATCTATGGTCGTATAGTGAACCTTGTACAGGAGTTGTCACAGGATAAATATGCAGCTGGTTTTTCAAGTCCAGTATTTTATTATACAGCTGGATAATTATATGTAATTGGTTGTTGACCAGTTCCGCTACCACCTATCCAATGGACTTTCGACTAATGGAGTACGTCTGACAGCCAGCAATATGATCGGAGTGCTCAGATGATGACTTGACTCAACCGACAACTACGTCGAGCTTCAATCGAGAAATATCACAGACCCAGTCAATTTGGTGACCAGCAGAAGTTTCAGCGCATTCCATATACCACACCTATAATTTTTAGTGCTTATACCCTCACACATCATATTACAGCTGTACTGTACGTTATCTACCGCGATAATATGGCTGAATTGTGATAGAAGTTATTATGTGATCTTGTGCATATTAACAGCATGGTCCCTAGCTATAACCAGCCTTTGTTCTGCACCAGCCTTTGTTCATCGCAGCTGTTGAATGAGCTACAGTGTGGTATAAAGAGCAGCAAAAGCCAACAAACAAAATCTTAGAGATATATTAACAGTACACTTGTTAGAGATAGCAGTTGGTCAACCACGTTACAGAAAAGCTCAAATTGGATTTGACTGACGTACAGCTTGACAGTGTTCAAATATGAATCAAATAAACTGAGATCAAAACGCATCAGCCAATTAAAGCATCTTACCTCGGCTTTTTTACCCTTAAGCACTGCGCACTCTAAATTGGTATGCATGTCAGGTGGCATAAACAGGCATCTGAGTACATGCCAATATGCATCAGCAGTCTGCGTCCGTCATCGAGCGCACAAAGAAAATATGTAAAGTTCTGCATGACTCAATTGAGTGTCAAATCTCAGTCTACCTTCTCTTTTTTTTTGCGGCAGCTTGCTGCAGCATTATGATATTGTTCAAATTATATATATGAAGTTGGCTTTAATAAACGTACTGAAGTGGCACAGAAACTTTTGAGAAGCCAAAATTCTCTGTATAGCTTTGAAAATTAGCTACGGTAGCGAAATGTCTCTTGCATCAACTACTAAAGCTTAAAGTAGATGATACTTCATGCGCTTAACACTCATCCTGGGGTATGACCTACAGATAAGGCAGAATCTTTTAGGCTGATGTTCAGCTTTGTCGAATCGACTTTTTCTTGGTGATGGCTGATCACTGAGGCGGATCTAGAATTAGCATAATAGTTAGTTCTGTTTCTCTCTGCCGGACGTACTGATGATTGTTTCTATTTGCATGAGGGCTCTTCCTTTCAAGAGTATAAGCCGGTGTTCATCTCCTGGCCATGTAAGGCTTCTGCAGATCGTATATTTTTAATAGTTCTTTTCATGACAGGACGTGAAGATTAGCGTATCTAATACAATTCATAGCGTACAACACACAACTAGTATCGTGGCATGGATCAGTGTATACGATTTGAACCTGTTGGGCATTGGTGAAATACTAGTTAGTGGTGTTATCATTATGAGCTACACCTGCTTGTAACTTTGAGTACGTCTTTAATATGTTCACCCCAAATATTACTTGTCCTTTGAGGTCAGACGCCAGCTATACGTTGACTAATGCTATGAGCATGTTTGTCAATATTGCCAGGTTACGCTGTATCTCATGATTTATTCTTATAAAGGACCACCTGCAGGTCAACCTCAAGAACAAGGCATTCGGGGATAATATTCAATTTCGGGAGGAGAGGAGCGTTTAATATCAATAGAGCATCTGGTTAAAATGGCAGTTGAATGGACATACTATAACCACATATAGCAATTGGTAGTAAGCACTATGCCGGCTGTTTTGTGCCTTATATTATATTAAAATTCTCTTATAAAGTAAAACTGAAATTTACTCGTCAAACTCACACTCGCCAGCTGTAGTTCATGACGCCGTTACGGTTGCCGTGCTTCTTCGGCAAAAAAAGGAAGCGCACTAGTTAATGTATCGGACTTCTAGATGGAATGTAGTAGCTGACACGCCCGATCATTAATAGAGAGATCAACGACGCACCCACTCATAATGATATAAACGTTAAGTCCACGGAGTAAAGAGTCAAAGTAACTACTTGCAATAAAGCTGTGCTTTCTGATCCTTAGCGGCTAACAAGCACCAGTTTGAATTATTACCAACTCCGGATCTTCATTGTTCATATCATCACAGAAAGCACCAGCGGGGATTGAATGAGCTCAATCAACTGCTGCGATTCAAGAAGAAGCATGTCCAGCTCAGGAGCAAGAGCTTATGTATATATATACCGGTATCCCGATTGAATTACAGTACAGACGATCACGGCTGTATGGACTGTAAAACAGGCAGCTTTGGATTTGGAAAATTTAGCGCGTATTTAGCATGAACAGTGACAGGATGATTATAATAAGAACGTCAACGAGCGCTGGCATGGCTCGCCGGATAAAAACAAATACTCATGATCTGGTGTCAATCGAATTCAAGAATCAAAATATTAGGAAACCACGGATACCTTCCCAATGCCGGATACTAGCTGTAGCAAACTATTTTTTTTGGTGGCGTGGAGAAGGGCTACGCTATGTCTAATATTGTTGACACAGCTATATATATGAAGCTGGTCAGATAGAAGAAGCGAGCTTCCATGATCCATATTCTCGATTAAATCTTCTTCATGTACAACGCTAATTTGACCTTGGATCACAGTACGTCGATAACGATTGGTCCTGACTAACAGACGGCGACATTCGGTATGCCATATCCGGACTTTCATGACTAATTATTATAGCTGGAGGCCGGCGGGAGCGTCGAGAAGACACGTCAGCTAGCTGCTGAAATACAGGCAAAATATGACGTAGCACCTCTGATCGCTTGCCGGACAACGACGATGCATGTCGACGTCGATATAAGTCCCGTGTTTCTCACTTATAAGCGGCCCAGCTGCTGCTAGCTGACATCAACATGATATTTTTCATAGCATATAAAATACAACAAGCTCATGATCATATAAAAAGATGTCGACCATTAATGTCTATATCATTATAATATATCAATTATATTAATTAGCTCTCAGTACAGCTTACCATTTCCTACGTCTAGCTGTATTTATAATAGACCTCGAACGTAGTACGTCCCAAAAACCGCCGATGCTCCAACCTTCTGCAAATTTGCGAGCGCCATTTTCAAAAAGGAAATAAGCGCGAACGTCGACGTGTGGCCTTGCAATTTACGCAGGGTTTTTACGTACATCGACGTACAGGCAATTGTTAGGGAGGTCTCAATTTTCAAGAAGCAAGGTGCCCCGATCAAATGCTAGAAGCAGCGGTTCCGTATATTTTATTTTTTATGGCTTTTCTGCTAAGATCGAGCCAGTTTTGAGATATATGGCATCTTTGGCGCTCCATAACAGCTTCTGTGGAGATATTACAGACAAATAAATTGGACCTGAGTAGACTCTGAGTGACGCATATGTATATTAGCCAAAAGAGCGAAAGTAAACGGCCATTTGTGTCGCTATTTAAGCTCTTTTAAGCAAGTAAAATTTGAAGCTTCTCGTTTTTGTTCCAGCTCAGTTGACGTCCTGTAAGTCACAGGACGTTCTACGTGCGAGCTTTTGCCGTTTTTTTAAAAATGTGAAAAGTTTCTGATTTTGATGAAAAATCTCAGACATCGACGCTCCCACAGGACGTACGACGTTCGAGGTCTAGTGGTTACGTTGCCCTTTGATTTTGCAGCGCCAGCAGCTGCAAGCTATGGATTTTTGAAATATATTTTCGTGGGCAGCAGCAGCTTGGGCCCACCAGGAGAAATCTGTGATTTCTCATAGAAAAGGCTACAGTCGACAGCGTTGGATGGGTTTTTTACCGTAGCGTAGCAGCTGGTACGCAGTCGACGATGCAAAATTATATATATATATATATATATATATTATATATAATCATGATGAGATTTGGAATACTAAAGCCTTTTTTCTCCAAAGGAACTCTGCTGTTATAAAATTCGTAAACGCATGCACATGTCAGTTCCAGTCATCTATCCGCGCGTACTTATTTTTGCGCTCTGCATTAACATACAGAAATGGCAGGGGCATATGCATGAGTAGCTGGGACCGGCCTCAGCGTACATTCAGTAATTCTTATAACTGATCACTGGTGTGGGCCCACGCGCAAAACGTATTCATTACAATACGCGCACATATTTGAATGATCAATATATATAACTATAACTAGTTTATATATAATGAAGTACTCTCATTTATAGTTATAATCATATATCATCATGATAGCTGCTATAAGACGTAGCAAATAGGCCGAACCGCCTTAGTGATGACGTATTTTAACTAGTTATTATAATAAGGTCTCTCTATAGGGCCATCAATTAGATCTTTAAGCTTCAATAGAAGAAATATACTGGTACACCCCAAGCTTAGCCATCCGTCTTGAAAAAGGCTGAATTGTTGTTATTTGAGGGTTTGCAAATTTTCTGTGCTATTTGAGTGTGCTGGAAAGTGTTGATTAATACTTACAAGATAAATTTCCGATAAATGATGATCGATGACAAGACGTGGAGGGTGTATAATTCATTCAATATACTATAGCCTGTCAGTGTAATCATAAGACAGTACAACTTTAAAAGTTTTGCAATGTGTGTCTTCACGTTTATAGAAATCGGCTTTAACAGCTTAATGAGATGGCTGAATCTGTACCAACAATACACTTAGAGCTGTACGTTCATGCTCAGAAGGGATATTGTTAGCGCCCTTATTGACAAAATAACGAGATCTGGACATGTGAGTATACTAGTCCTTTAGTTGTGGGCACCAACTAAACACACTAGCTAGCTATAGGATATGACATCAATGAGAGAGTAACATCTATTGAAGATTCAAAGATGACGTTGAGGTACCAAAATATTAGTCCAATATACTGGATGTTTCTCAGCTGTAATATACAGGTCCCAGCTAATTGTCAGTTAACGCTCGTCATGATATGAAGCTGACTGTGACTGTGTTACCAAAACTGCCAGGACAAAACAATATTGCAAACGAGTAATGAATTATAATACCAATATCCAGCTAGCACAAGGCACAAGTCATGGAGAGGAAGACGTAACAACAAATACACACAGTACCCGTACTAAACATTGTGAAGCATATTCAAAGTATCAGTTTCTATTTTATGAATGGTGATCGCCCGCGGGCTGTTGTTAGAGTCGACGTGGTTGTAGCTGCTGGTACGTGAGTATGCTAGTTATTCTTCCAGTCAAAGATGACGACGTACAGCTTAAAAGACAGTTTATAACTATACCTATAAGTACCGTCTCGTGAAAGTCTCTTTTAAGATAATGCAGCTCTATTGAGACTATTCCAGTCGAATACTGATATTGTCGTCGTCAACGTTCGTTCATTATTAAATATATATTCTAATTAGGAGTCAAGAAAGTTTCAGAATATGCAAGCTTGCTATAATCGTAAGTACGACGTTGTGGAAAACAAGACGACGTACGAATATATTATAATTGCCAGCTGGAAAATTCCTAGGATCAATAGCTGTAGCTGCTAGCTCACATCCTAATTTCCTCCGCGTTTGTAAGACCAGTTATAATAAACAGGTCGATAATATGCTGCTGCTGCACCAGCTAATTTCGTCGCTACTAAAAGCAGGACGCGGTTCAGTATCACAATTCACCAGGCCTCACGTCCAGCATCAGCTCATAATTACACCGCAATCCTTTTTGCAAAGCGAGACATCTCTTTTAACATTAATCCTAGCCCGACCCGCTAACAATACTTGTTATTATAATAACTGGGGGACGACATTAACAACGACGACGACGTCGACGTGGTGGAAAATTGGTCAAGTCTGTCTGCAGTTGTACGCATGCCGTATACCTGAGTACGTTGTGTATTCAAATGATGCACTTCTGCATCTCAGTACCACGCATCACACGGCCTTGCATCACACGGCCTTGCATCATTTCACGACTTATAATAACCGCTATATATTATAGCCATAGTTAAAAAGAGCTAATTTCGTAGCTATTCCGACTTTGATTAATATTGCTTTTTTTTGCCTATAGCTAGTGTTTACTAGTGTCAAGCTGCGAGAAGACAATATCACCGGCAGCTATTCTTTTTTAGTTTCGCGCGCAGGTTCCGGCATATAAATACTGAGATGACGACCATATGTTGTTTACAGATATTGTACTCATATTAATCCGATTTGACAGTGTTAGCAGTAAAGGTAACAAGACACTCAAAGAGTTAACACATAGAGCATCGACGCACTATAATATATCGATAGGATTATGCCACAGAACAGATGTTAATGTAGCATGTTAACGGTAACTCTTTGCTTGGGATTCGACTTTGCAGTCAGCCAACTTGGCCATCTTGTACTGAACAACATTGTATATCAGCGGACCTAGCTTGCTACGACTGTTTGTCTGCGAAGTTATACAACGGGTCTATACGTAAACTGACAATCAAAGTAGACCAAGAACGGTAACTCAGTTAATTCTCATATATGATCCATGAACCATGCCGATACAAATTGGAATGAATTTGTTGTTCTAATACAAAATTACGAGAACAGACGAGCTGGTACTTCAACCTCATCATATGATATGAGCAGGACACTGCCGTTCAGCTACGTCTTTTAGTTCATGAACTGACTGATCTACATATTATATCAGTCTTTATATCAAAATATTGTGCTATAAATTCTCCATTTAACTCGAGCCTAGTGCCTATATAATATAAGTACATGATAAGCCAGGTCCAGTAATATGGTGAGCCTTTGGAAGCATGGCTACGCTTAAACTACGTCCCATTATGATATGAGACACCATAAGGCACCAGACGAAGTGTTATTTATTAAATTATTATATACACAGCTTATACATATAGCATATTCCTCCAAAGTCAAATCCTTTCATCTATAGCCGGTGTCTGTGGTCGTAGAAATTCGATATTAATATTAATTGATCGCCCGCGGCTTCATCTTGAGTTTTAAATATTCAATATAGACAGAATTAGTAGACGTGATCTAGAATTAGCGGAAAAACGTTAGGTGCTAATAACAATATTCAATTTAACCGGCTTCCAGCTACAATATATATAGTTCAACTCAGTCATACCTATTCAAGCATATTGTGCGTTCAATATTGTAAGATAACCACTGCCAGATATAGTTGGTAGATCTTCACAAATGTATAACGTGCTATAATTCCCTGTAAACGATTATTAAGTTGCCAACGAAATCAACTGCAAATGACTGACAGCTAGTGTAGTAGCGCTCATGGTAAGATCAAATATTATTGTTCTGTTGTATTTGAAGCCGACTGCAGCACCTGTAAATTATTAAGAGTGGCAGGAGCAGCAGCTAGTGGACGATGTCGTTAGGAGTACCGAGTCCGAATGGCGCCGGAGAGCATGTTGTTTCATATGGTAGATAAATATAATAGCTTTAGATGTTGAGCCGATACGACATTAAACAGCACATGAGCAAGCTGCCCTCGCCTTCAGAAATCGCTGTATTATATAACATCAGAAACAGATGTACTGATACACTATCATCAGTACTGCAACAGCTTGAACCAGCTACACTAGTGCCCGTTAAAAATGAGGAAGCCACATGAGCAGTGCTGCGCCCAGAATGCCTGCCATGCTCAGTAAGTCGGAACTTTAAAGTTTAATTAGGTCACAATCAATCAACGAATGGGCATGATGAGAGATGATCACCAGCTTTTGGTCAAGCTATCACTACAGCCGGCTAATGTTATAGTTCATTCGCTTAAGGCATATTCTGACAATGTTCTGTATTGGTTCACCTCCATTGGCTAATGATCATGGAATAATCACATCTCGAATTAGGTCTTCCTCTGTACATTCCTCGCAAGACGCTGTCAATGCATAACAATTGTGATCACAATCAAGGCAACACTACCAAAACAAAATCTGATAGGTCATCTAAAGGAGTGTGAATCTATCAGGTACCAAGTCGTCACAGTGCGATGCCCTTGATTGATTCAATATAGTCACAGTAATTTACGGGGTCATATTTTGGCCATGAATTCAATCCTTTGCACTCTCGTCTATGTCATATTTCTTCGAGTTGCATGCTGAGACCAGGAAAGAGAGATATAGATTACAGTATTGTCACCAAAGTTTTGAGCTTGAATGTACAAGATGCATGAGGCACAGCACTAGTATGCATCTGCATACAAACTCAGAACTTAGTCCTTCACCATAAGTTCTAGGGCCACGGCATATACAGCTGCTAGTTCTGATCATACACCGCGTGATATGCTTAATATGGCGTGTGGAAATTACTGGTAACTCTCAGCAGAAGGGACCAATAATTTGCGTCGCAAAAGGCTGTGGAAGCAGTATGAATTAAATATCCTAGTTAGTTGATGAGCATCTTCTTGACTACAGCTAGAGCGGCCATTTCACTCTTCGCGGCGGGACCTCCACCGTACAGCCAGCCAGCAGAAGGTTCACTGACGCCCCAGAGGTGACCTACTGCCAGATGGGCGATACCGCGCACTTGCATGCAGGTTGTAGACGCCAGATGGGTTCACGCTATCCAGTAATAGAGTTTCCATCCGCAGCGAAGAGATTTGCGCGGCCCAAGCAGCCTCGCTATAAATCTTGAAGCTCTATTATTATATGAGCCGGCGTGGTATGGTTTATTCATCTAAATGGTCCACCCTACCCTTCCTATTGTCATTTACTTTAAAATTAAAAGAACACGAATGATGTCTTTTTAGACCTTTAAATACCACTTTAAATCGCCTTGCCTTGCTTTGAACTCCTGTGACATACTCGCTAGCCTGTATAAAGTGATAAAGGACATTTGAGAGCTCAATTGGAAAACGAATTCTCAGAGCTGTATCAAATTAATAACAAAACAAAGGTACTCCAGAGTCAAATTACCACAGTTCAGATCCAATTTCTTATATTGGGGCGTTTCAACGTGCTAGTACCTTCGTACAGGCTTTCCATAATTCGATCTTTGAGATAATCAATTCTTTTATCTTCATCATACTAAACGTCAGTCTAGTCAACAACACAAGGCTCATATCATAACTATCATCCACAATTAATCGTTTATAGTCGTTGTCACTATTGGAAGGCAATAATATACCGTTACATCATGTCCAACCAACCAAACAAACCAGAATTCAATTACAGCGGGCTCGAAAAGGTACCGACAATCAAGATACCAGGCGACCCATTGATGAGTACATCACAGCTCAACTTTGATCGATACTCCCTCAATAATACCCAATATACACAGCCTATACGATCCAATGACAACTTGGCTGATCAGAAATTCTTAACAGGCCCACCGTCTCCTGCAAATGAGGAACAATTTGTAAAGCTTGCAAGAAGAAGGTCAGCTAAAAATTTCAAGGAGAAGGCTGTTAACAAGAAGACTTCAAAGAGCAAGAGACCACAGGGGCGACCATTGTCTAAGGAAACTAGAATAAGGCTTACCCTTGTTCCGACTTTGGGAATATTGTATTCTATGCTTGTTTCTGATACCATGCGTAAGAAGCTGAACGTGCTCAAATATTCCACAGAGAGAGACTCAGTAATCAAGACAGATGGGGAACTGTCGACCAATAACCTAGTTTCAGGATTTGCCAGCCTTCTAAATGTTCAACAAGTTCGTTTTCTTGATGACCAGGACTCTGAACCTAGACCTGATAGTTCCATTCCTGAATACAAGACAATAGACGAAGCTGTCCAAGGATTGTTTGGTCTTCGTGAATATTCATTGATAAGAATCACAAGGGCAGCTGCTGCAGAAGTGGGCGGTTCGGTTCTTTTAAAGATTGAGACTGCAATGCCTGGATATCTCTATTTGAATGACGACGAAGAAGCTAGCTTCGATGATGTCGAAAGAAATAAAGAACTATACACTGAGTCGCTGGGAAACATTGGAGACAGACCGTCAACATCATTTTTGAAGAAGAGGGTGGCAAGACCTCGTTATAAGTCAGATATGCGTATATATCTTATCCCTAAGGAGACCACTTGTGCATTGTACTGTGAAGAACGTATCTTCAAAAGAGATTTGTTGAGAGGATTTTTGAACCTGAAACAGAGTGATCGGTCAATCATAGCTGCGTTTGACTATAAGAACTTTCTAGATGAGTTGACTGCAGAGGGAATTGCTGACTTAGTAACCAAGTATGGGTTACCGTCAAGTGAACAAGTCCTTGAGAACGAGAAAAGAATCGACGAACAGCTCAGGTCACATTCTGGATTTGTTGATACAAACAGGCCTGTCGTCGTTGGCTATCCACTCGGTCCGCATTCCAGACCACCGCTTCGCTCTCACTCTCTATATGATACAACAACGAGATCCAATTCACCAACGCTCTCGTACTATGATGTAACACAGAGTAGCAATCCACATATACAGCAGTTCAGTAGCTATGGATCCCAATCCAGCAACAACGTCAACTATGTCACTGGTGGGTCTCCAAACGAATCTTCCAGCACAAATTCATTGCAGTATTCCAATCCATCGTCATTTTCTCTGCCACATCAGTCCAATGGCTCCGTACCACCTATGAACCAAATAGCCCAACCACCTGTAATGAATAACACAACACATCAAACATCACATATCACACAGGCCAATTTGACGGGATCACACTCTCAAAACGTGGCTCAACATGATGGGATCGTTCAGCAGCCGATTCATCCAACACAAGGGTTTCCTATTGCCACAAATCCTTATATAGGGCTGGAGTATCATCAGCCTACTATGGGTGCACCACACATGGGATGGACAGCTCCAGGAACACAACCTCCAACACAATTCCAAGCTCCATACATTGCTCATCAAGCTCCATATATTGGAAATCAACGCTATCCCGTGTACACACAGCCGAACCATGCAACACAGCAGGCCGATCAACCTCACGAGCCTCATGAACACAATCCTTATTCCATGATGGGTCCTCCACAATGAGACTGCTGGCCATTCTCGCTGGAACACCGAAGTTTTTGGTTTCGTCAGTGAACATACATGAGCGCTGCACTTCTAAGCATTTTTACGAATTCAACGACTCCACATCTTTCTTCTGTCCCATGTCTTACAATTAATATCTGTAACATTAAACGCAAGGTGAGTAATACCAATGATCATTTGAACACTTTGTTAAAACACTGTTTTTCTCACCTGTAGATGCTCTGTAATTATGCCCGACCAGCTAACGAATGTTGATCACCGTTATACTTCGGGGTCAAATATCTGCGAGATGCCAGCTTTGTTGCGCCCGGTAGGTTCTGATTTTGCGCGGGGCAGCATGCTGAGCTATCCAAATCTGCTCCACCTCCAAATCTCACACAGATCTGCAGCTTGCCGGAAAAATAGACATCCAAAACAATAAAAGCATTTATTGTACAAAATCCCAGATCCTCTGACACAAAAGCAAAAGGCTCAATTGTATGGGCCTCAAAATTGGCGATGCAATTTGCAAGATGGCTCCTAACTACCGGTGCTCTTGCTGTTGCAGCTGGCAACGGCTAACCGCTTGAGGAACAACGCAGGATATTAAGTGATGACTGATCATTTGACTCACGAGAGTCGAGGTAGCAGAGACACTGACTCGCAAAGCTCTACGAGCTCTACAAGCTCATCAGGCTCAAGCGAGTATTCCGTGGAGGGTGCTGCTAGAGAAATGGAAGCTTTGAAGCTTAACAGGAACCAATTCAGAGGACCGCCGTACGGAGTGACCAGCACAGCTGATAGCGCTGAAAGTAATGGTACTTCATTTGAGGCTGCACATCATAGCCAAAGTGTCTGCTCGAGTCCTATACGGCCCAGAGAGGATCGAGATGCTGATGACGATGTATTTATGACAACCATGAGAGCTACAGCGAAGAGTGTTGGTGGTGCCTTTGATAAACCAGAGTTCAACCTAGATCCGTTTATGAGTCGCACTGATTTTGTGAACCCGATGGCGAATAGCACCAACATTGAGAATTCAGGGCAAGAGTCGCCGGCTAGACCAGGATCGATAAGATTCGCCAAAAATGTTACATTTCATGAGTGGAGGAATGAATCTGCCGATTTAAGCCAAAGAAGTAAGCTGAAGGCAGCTAGTGAGAAATTACGTGGTATATTCCGCTCCAGGCCGAGTCTGGCGAATGTGCAACCCTCTTCGAGCGATTACAGCACGACCATCAATACTACGGACATTGACCAATCAAAGGCTCCAATGCTAAGCCACAATCAGCAGTCGTATGCTAACATTGTATTGGAGCCGCTGGATATCCTCAGAAATGAACCTGCCGTTGTACAGACTTCGAGCGCAACTTCAACTGTACCTGAGAGTATATCTGCAATTTTTTCACCTGACTTGGAAGAGCAAAATACAGCAGAAACACCGCCCACAGAACAGAATAATAAACACTCTGAGCCATATGACCCAAGTATGTCGTTAGCTAGACGATTTAATGACTTAAGCTTGGACAGTGAGAATGATCCTGGAAATCATCAAAAGGAGCAATTCTCCTTGAGGCTCAAAAGTAACGACATCCTGTTCAATCCACCAAGTGCTACAGATGAATCTTATGAACAGGTTGACATTCTCGAACGTCTGCCTCCTGAATTACCTTGTATAAGTAATAGTGTCCTTGTACCAAACGCTGAAAGTATTGTTACACAATCTGCAGATCTGGAGCAAAATGTTTTTACATCCAATCAGGTAGACGAAACTCAAAAACAGCTCATGGATCTTTTTCGATTCATGTTTACACTTAATGGTAGTGATCAGAGTCGAATTGTTTCAGATGAACTTTGTAATGCTGAAATAATAACCAAGATAACGAGATGTCTGAAGGATTTGTATTCGCTGCTAGAGGAGTCCATCAATGAACTAAACAAGACGGAGCAAGAATTTCTCAAGATGAAGGCTCATATAGATCTGCAAGATAAAGAATCTAACTTCTTAAAACAACAGGTGACAAACCTTAAAGCTGAGGTAGTAAGATTGGATAGCGTGTGCTCTCGCTTAAGAGCCCAAAAGGAAGAGCAAAAATTGACTCTTCTCGCTGAACAGGAGAAACTTAGAGCCGTTAAGAAAGAAGCTAACACATCATCATCCAATCTTGATCTTAGCTTGAAGTCACTTGATGACCAGAAACGCCTGACAGACCAATTAAATCGTCTCATACAACGCTATTCAGGAACCCCAGTCAATGACACCAACTCACTGCTAGAGCAATTGAGTGAGTTTTTCATCAAGTTTGAGGATTCGGAAACAAAGATAGAACTTGGACAGCAACGAGAGCAACTTATTACAGCAGAAGTGACAGACTTACATCTGAGATGTCAATCTCTTTCACAAGAAACTCGAAACCTACAAAGAGAGTGCCAAGAGCTTGCCCACAGCAAGAGAACATACGAGAGAACAATAAAAAACTACGAAAGAGAGATTGAAATCACAACAACGGAGACAGAAAGATACAAAGAGCTGTTGAAAAGCATTGAAGATTCTCTCAATCTACAAACATTGCAAAATAACACATTGAAAAACGAACTACAACTTGCGAAGGATCAGAACTGTGAGTTGGAGAAATCGAACAAAGAGTTGATTTCGAATGTATCAGGTATGAAGACAGTACTTGAAGAACAATTGGATCTGATAAATTCTGCCCAAAGAGAGCTTGAAGAACAAAATAACGCGATGGCATCACTTGAGACAAACCTCGAAAGTGCACAAGCTGAAATTGACTCACAAAATGCAACTATACTGGCTCAAAGCGTTTTACACACTCAGAAATGTGCCGATTTTGAAAGCTCTTGTCTGGTTATGGAAGGAAGAATCCGAGATTTACAAGCGGAGTATGATTCAACAACACAACAGCACTCATCTGCTATCCATAATAAAGAGGAGGAGATCCTAACTTTAAAGAAAAGATTAATGGTAATGAGCAACTCAGAGACGACCTTGGCCATCGAAATCAAAAACCTCAGACTGCGTTTGAGTGATAAACTTTCTGACACAACTGTACTCGATAGAAAGGTTTCAGCCTTGAACAAACAGTGCCATGATCTCCAAGAACAAAACCGTACTATGAGAACAGATGCTTTGAAAAACAGTGTGATAAAACAAGAACTTAAACGGGCAATGACTGGATTATCGATAGGAGTATTCAAAGAATTCGAAGGTATCATTGATGACTCATCTTTATCGTCCGTGCGTGAGGGATTACTGTCTATCAGTAACACCGAAGAAAACATTGATGATGATAATCAGTTGGAAAAGCTCAATGATGCAGCATTGTTCATCGAAGAAGCAGTCCATTTGATAGTAAATGAGAATAATTCGCTTGCGAAGAGGTTGACAAACCACAATAGAAATGCATTGACGGGACCAGCAGCTCAACTTCAAAAGGAATTGGGGTCTAAAAATGAGAAGATCAGAAAATTAGAATCAAAGTTATCAGCTTACCAAACTGTTCTTCGTAAGATATCACATCTGAACCAGCAGGATGATGAGAGTATACAACTAAGCTCGGCTTCGAATTATTCACACTCGCAACAGTCATCTTCTCTGAAATCCGAATTATCAGACTACGATCAGCATACTGTACGTCGTACACGCACCAAGGAAGAAATCCAAAAGCTTGTGAGTCGACTTAATAAAAAAGAATGATATGGCATATCTACATTGCCAGTATTCATATAGACCAATAAACGATGATGATATAACTGTTTTATGTATGTGCATGTATATATATATATGTATGATGAAGTGATGACTGATCAAACTTCTCTCTCAGCAAAACTCTGAATCATACCAGCTTCTGATTCTTCATACTGTTTCAAGACAACTTTACCATCGACAATGGCAGTATTTGCTTGAATGAATTGCTTTCTTGGTAACCTTGCTTTTAAGATGGTGTCTCTTAGCTTTGCGAGCTCAGGTGTAACTGTTGATCTCTCGATGAAATATTTGGAACCATTTTCAACGTCACCAGAAGACTTGTAGATATGCAAGTGCTTTAAGTAGTCCTCAATAGCTTCGTGACCAACTGTTGGGATCTTTGATTGGTCAAGTTTGACGTAGATATCACTAAAGTCATCCTTGGTGTAAACAAGCTCTGCAAGACCAGATTGTAGGAATGTCTTCATGATGGAAAATCTGGCTTGCATGTGAGGTTGACCCCATTTAGTAGATGCTGGATCCCAGAATTCCAAAGCCAATAGACCAGCACGAGCCATTTGCAGGAATCCGGAGTAGATGATACTATCTTGATCTTCAACTGTTTCAAATCCAAAGATCTTTAGCAACTCTCTGTTTGAAATCAAATACATAGCGATTACCTCAGCACGACATTCTTCGTAGGCACCAGCCAATGAGCCGAATTTGGAACCCCATGTTTCACCCTTTTTGTAAAAAGTTGTAACTGGCTTACCGTCCAAGCCCAATGGAGGGTTCGAGTGGTCGTAGTTGAAGGATCCATCATGAAGCTCACTCAACAATTTACCAGATCCATGACCCAATAGTTCGTGAATACCAACCTGGACCTCGAAAGATTCATTTCTGTACTTGTTGAAGACGTCATGGTCTGATTCATGCAAGAAAGTCACTGGTTCATTACCTGCTCTGGCACTCAAGATGTTACCTAATGAGACATTTTTGAAGCCAACGGTAAGTCTGATATCATCATAGTTTGGGATGTTGATACCAGCTGGAATACCAGATCCGGCAAAAGTCAACACTTCCAAGGAAGTGAAATCAGGAGGTGTAAAGACATCTTTTTCGAATTCTTTTGTCCATGGAAGCAATTGGATGAACTCACCAGCCTTGTCAACCAAAGATTGGAATTTCTTCGTACGTTCTTTGTTCTGGATCGAGACCAATGTTTCCCATTCACCAGCGACACCACCTGGTTCTCTATAAGTTTCAATGAAACCAACGTTAGTCTCAATGACCGGTGAGATGTCTTTTACCCAGTATTTTTGGGATTCCTTATGAGCTTCGATGGAACCAGTCTTAAAAGATTCGACATATGAATCGATCATCTTAGTCTGTGTGTCATTAGCGACAAAGTCCTTGGCCTTTGTCAATTCTGCGGCGATTTGTTCCATTTCACGAGCATGGTCACCAAACTTGAGAGTCAAAGTGTAACCTTCCGCCTCGATGGAAGATGGATAAGTTGTATTGTTTGTGGAGTCAGAAGATGAAATGAGAATCGTAAACGAAGTCTCAGAGTCCTTGTAGATTCTCACGTTCTCAAAGTACACCTTACGTTCACCAAGGATCTTCTTGATCGTGTCAATGTTCTTCTTTGAAACGTCGCCAAAGTAATAACCAGAAACGTGACCCTCTGAAGGGAATCCCAAGAGAGCTGATTTTTCGGATAAGGAGAAAAGAGGCTCCTTGATCTTGTTGAACAAATCCAGTGGAGAACCGGATTGGGTAACGATGGATTCAAACTCCTCCACAGAGATTCTTGGAATGAACTTCTTATCGCCAAACGACGAGTAGTTACCCAAGTTTCCCAAGAACTGGGAAGCATACTCCAAGAATCCCTGTTTAACCTCGGCGGATACGTCCAGCTTGGAGAAGTCGCCGCCAAGGCCCTTGTGGATGGCGATGATCAGGTCGAAGATGTCTTCTGCTTCATGAGAGACCTGTCTGAGGACTACTCTTGATCCCCAGTGGCCAGCTTTGGAGAAATGATGAGCATATAGCTTCTCCTTCTCGGTCAATTGGTCAAAGAAAGTGGAGCACTTGAGAGAGACAATTGGCGCCTTTGTGTCGGCCAAGAAGTTAGCGGTGTTGAAAGACGTTGTGGACATCGTGGAGGAAGAGTATCTGCGTGGTTGGCTTACAGCGAGTAAGTTGAGGTGTGATATTATTATCCGTTGAAGAGACTTTCCAACAGTAGAGCGGTTGAGCATAAAAAGTTGGAAAGGAGAGGGGAATCGAGAAGGGATTGGGTAGAGTTTATCTCGAATTGTACCGCCTTGAGATGAGGAGACTGCCTGTTTGATCGCAGAAACGTTTGTGATTGGTGCTGCAGCTGGTGGAATGGTTGGTTGGAATTGCAGTCATGATTGATAATTTCCGCGGTGCCAAAATCAGGCGCTTTGATCGAGATTGCCAGTTAAATTAAATTGGCTGTGTGGATTTACGAGGAGTTACAAAGTCCGTGATGTTCCGCGTATTGCCGCCACGTCAGCGTTCCATTTTTTAAGCTGGGAAACCTGGAGAAGCTGTTGGGCTGAAGCACACGTTGCACGTGACCAGAGCAGCAGCTGCAGGAGGGAGTTTTAATTTAGGGAGGTTACAAAAAAAGAAATAGGGAAGCAAGAATTCACAAATGCTTTATCACACCCAGGATAAACACACAACACCTCCATAGACGCTCTCTATATCAGGTGTCAGCCAATCAACAACAGACAAAAGTCAAAAGCTCCACATATACATCTTATCGCATAGCCATGGTCTCATTGAAGAATTTATTCATCGCAGCAGCCGTTATTCCTTCTGCATTTGCATCTTCAATCTTTGCTCGTGATTTCCAATCTCCACTTAAGTCAAAGACCCTGCCAGGTGAAGAACCTGTTCCAGGAGACTCTCCTGTATCAGTATGTGATGTCTCCGAAAAGCAACTACTCACTATCGATTTGGTTGATTTGACACCAAACCCACCTGCACGTTCCGAAAACTTGACTGTTTCAGCTGTTGCCCATTTACACGGATTGATTGAAGAAGGTGCATATGTCGATGTCGATGTCAGATATGGTTATATCAAGTTAATCTCACAGACTTATGATCTCTGTGAACAAGTGGGTGAAGTTGATTTAGAGTGTCCATTGCAACCAGGTGAATATAAACTCTCTAAAACAGTTGAGATTCCAGGTGAAGTACCACCAGGTAAATATACCGTCTATGCTAGAGCATATACCAAAGATGATGTATTTATCTCTTGTATCACTGCAACTGTGGTGTTCAGCGTTGATTCATGGAAAATTACAAACTTGATCAATTAGACCAGTTTTTTTCATAAGATTGGTTGCATATCACCACATTAACCACAACTATTAATCACAACTATTAATCACAACTAACTAATCATGTCAAGCTGTATTTGTCATTATTATCGTTCATCTCTTCTTGTGTTTTTTTTTGTCCTACTGTTTTCATTTTTATTCTTTTGGTTTCGTTAAGTTGGGTACTTTTATATCATTGAGTGTTGGTGGTTTATAGTGTGTCGAGAGAAGAAGAGATACATAATAATTATAAAGCTGAGTTACAAATCTCATTCTCCGCTTCAATTTTAGATTTGCTATGTTGTTTTGAAATCGTTATTTATCAGTTAACGATTCAATCAATACAGCTATAACGTCATTGCTTTTGCTTTTAGTCATATTTAAATGGGATACTGCTTATATTAATAATTATAATACATGACAATGTCTCCACTCATATCATACAAGCTGATATAACTCATGCATCAATATTGTACTAATTGGAAGTAGAAACAAAATAGTGAATCAGCTTTTAATTAAATATCAAAACCTCATGTATTGACCGTTATATGCAAAGAAAGTTTAGTATGAGCCTTATATAAAATAATGTAAAGATGCAATATTTTTGACGTTGATGTGACTACCTGTCATCAACTTATAACTCAGTCAGTTGGTTAATCTGTACTAACGATCAGAAACTTCACCGTTTCCATTAGCCAACAAACTTGTGGATGCAGAGTTCTCATCACTGATCATATCAAGTCTAGTATCTGTCAATTCATGATCATTTATGCTATCGTATTCAACTGGACCTGGACTCTTATAAGTCGTATTATTCTCCAGATTGAACTTTATAATGTTATACCTTTTCAACATTCCTCTTAATTGCCATCTGATAGGTATTAAGGGTAAATGGCCTGTTCTTTCTTGGTATAGTTTAACTTTCAACATCGTAATGACAAAGATCCAATAAAACCAATAACTAATGATAGAGCCATATGTTGCTGTGTTTTGCCATCCAAGTAATGCATTCAAAAGCATCCAACCTCCATCATTGACACCACTACAACAGTTCACATGCCATACAGTGTTCATAACATCATATGATCCAGGTCCATTACCAACTTCAGACATATCTTGACCATGACAATTTTGAACGTATTGCTCCAATTCAAAAAACCATACTCCACGAGACATCAAACCAGCTGATACCAAATATAAGAAACAAGTTGAACCTATTAAGAAAATTTGTAATTTCATCTTATTACCACCTTTGTACAAAGTAACACCTATTAGGGAACCTATGGCAAATGCAAGAATGATTGATAATGGTAACGATGAAACAGGTTCAGATGCAGAGACACCACTAATGACAAAGATGGCTTCAAGTCCTTCTCTAAGTAAAGTAACCATCGGTAGAATCATAAGTGAATATTTCTCAGCATATTTCTTATACCATGGTTTTCTATGGCCAATGTTATTCCCATTACCATCAATCAAGTCTTCAACTTCATCTTCAAGTTGAAGTGGATCTTGAACAAATTGTCTCGCAATGTCCTTACTCAACTTTGCTTGCCATTTACGCTGCATCGTATTGATTCTTAAAAGAGAAAGACCCATTATAGAGATGATCAGACTCGAGATGACACTGAAAACTGCTTCCCAAACTCTTTCATAAGTTGTCCAATAATTGGTTCCAATGATGTAGAAAAGAGCAATGAACACGGCGCCAATGGCTAAACATATGGAAAGACCTATAAGGGCACCAACCCAGACTTGCAGTTGTAATGAGCGGTATACTCTTGCGTCGACATGGACACGGTTTGTATCGGCGGAGTTATTTGAACCTGAACTAGTTGTTGTTGTGAAATTCTGTTTGAGAAATGAAAGAAGAATAGAGATGACTATTGCAGACTCAAAAGTTTCACGAAGAAGCACAAAGAAAACTTTGAGACTGAAAAATGATGAAAAATCCATCATTTTCCCTGGGTTCTGATGAAGCGCCGTGTTGAATGTTTTGTAAAACTGTGTTCTTGTTGAAAGAGTCAGAGAGGATTTTGTGTTGATGAGTTGTGTCTTATGATCTGACGGGCTTTTTTTTGACTTTGATGGAAAAGATATAATTGCATCAGTTCTTATACAGCTAGTGTATATATTTTATACAGTTTGCATATAAGATGTACTGTAAATATTTTCGCTTCTTTTTCACAATTGGCGCGCACTTGACTACGCCAATTTGCAGTATCTTATTACCCGATATGGCAATGTACTACGCAAAAGAAGCATAGTATTCTAAGCTAATATATAAAAAAGAGCCCTCTCGCATATATATCTACAAGTAGCTGTTGTTAAAAGTATGTCTTTATTCCTGTGTATATATATTATTATGTGCTAAAGCAGAGCATGTGCATATCGTTATCACCATGATTATATCATCAGGTTCTGAACCTCTCAAGCTAGCTTTATGAATTGCTTTCCATTGTAAGCATTTTCAACAACATTCTGCATCAACTCCAACAATTGGTCGTCGGAGAATTCATCCAACTTCCAAACATGTTCATTAACCTCTAATTCCTTCAGTTGACCTGATTGGTAAAGTTCTACAAGGGCTTCAGTAGTATCGATCTTTGATTGTGGATCTCTAATGATGTTCTCAGTGACCCAAAATCCCTTACATGTCAAATTCTTGAAGATGAACAAAGAAGTTGGTAAACTCACTGGTTTCTTAGACATACCACCGTATGTAAACATCGTGGCATCTGGACCCAATTTTCTTGCAATGTTAGTAGACGATGCACCACCAACGGAGTTCAATGCAATCCTGATATTACCTCCGGTGATCTTCTTAATTTCAGCACTCTTTTCACGATCAGCACTTTCAGATTCGGAGATGACCAAAGCAGCACCTTGCTTTTCCAATTGAGCCTTAACTTCGTCAAAGTTTGCACGATCTCTGATGACACTGAGAACGTTAATACCCTTTGCTTTACCTATTTGGGCAACCATCTGTGAAACACCAGAAGTACCAGCGTTTTGGATCAACCAATCGCCCTTTTGTAGTCCATAGTTGGAGACCAATTGGTAAGCAGTTGCAGGGTTAACGGATATGGTGGCTCCAGCAACAACTGAAATGTCATTTGGTATCTTGACGAATTGTTTCTCCGGACCAATGTTATGAGAAGTCCAAGTACCAAAATTGGTATAGTATGGGATAACATGATCACCAATCTTTAAATCTTTAACATCTGGACCAATTGATACAATTTCAAAAAGACCCTCGTTACCGGCAATAGCACTTGGTTCCTCTGTACCATATTTGGTTGTCTTTTCCGGCTTTGAAGGATAGACACCTTCCAATTGATTTATGTCAGATGGGTTGATTGGAAAGCCAAGAGATTTGACAACTATCTCATCACCTTTTGGATCTTGGATCTCATAGGTATGGATCTTTATGACGTCCTTTGGAACACCATGAGATGAATAGATTATGGACTTTGCGGTGGTGATGGATCTGATGTTGGATGCCATTGTCGTTCTAGCACTAACTGCAGAAACTTTGGAGATGAAGCCTTTCTGGGTGGCAGTTCTTAGAGGGATACGGCTGGCCAATTGAGCTGATTGGAACATTGTGAAGTCAAGATGAGATGGCTATAATTGAGATATACAATATGTTATTATATATATATTCTACTAGTATCCCAGTGCTAGTGTGGAGTCCAATTGAGCTTAATTAAGATGCGAATTATATCTGACAAATTATTGTTAGTTGAAGTAAGCGTGATTTTCCTGATTAGCAGTCAAAAGCTCATTCTACGCAAAAACCCCCCTTCATACCCAGGTTAATTTTCTCCTTCTCGGCTCGTGTGGGGTGACAATGTTTGAGCTGAGGCCTGCTGTGCGAGTACCAGCTGCCAGGGCGTTTGAATTTTGTAACTGCTAATTTCGAGCTTTCTGTTTAGCCACACAGCACAGGACACCCGTCGGATCAGAATAATTCGTGAAAACTGCTTGCGTTTTTTCTGATCCAAGTCGGAACAATCTGCCATTTGTGGTAACGTGCCACTAATCACTATGTGTGAAAATCAAAACAAAAGCGCAAGGGAAAATCGATCACGGGCTTGTTGTTGTTTACGTGTGAGAGGGTTGTTGTTGTTGTTGTTGTCATCACTTTCAAGCGCAACCCAATTAACGACGGATCCGGGGGATCATCTCACAACAGTCACGCAGAAGAGAAGATGCTCACGTCTCCGAGCTCACTGAGCAACACGGCGCTGGCGCCTTCGAAGACCCTGAGCTCGCATCCTGAGCCAATGTGGAAAGTAGGGACAGATCACGGTAGTGCTAGCAGTAGCAATGGCACCCCAATGAGAAGCACAAGCAGCAGTAGCAAGTCGAATAAGGAAAGAAGCACTAGTCCACCGCCTATGAACATGACAATTGACATTACAAAGACAAAGAACCTTCTGAAGAGTACCTCCGACTCTCAACTGACACCAAGAAAGAGAGCATTAGCAAGAAAAATCAGTGGACTACTTCCGTCAACAGACGTTTCATCATCGTCACGGATCAATATTTCGTCTAAAACACAACCAAGTAGCAGAATCCCTTCAAGGACAATATCAAGAAGAACTTCTTTTGAAGAATTGGGATCAAAACTTGACAAGTTGGAAGATGATAGAATCACACTTTTTAAAGCTGAAAAAGCTGAGATCTTCTCATTTGAAGAACTATCGGAGAACATGTCAGATAACAAATCACAAGGACGATTGTTGGGTCATGGAATATTTGAGATTTTCCAACTGCATCAGAAAAAAGTCAGTTATTTACAATGTGGAAGCGTTGTATATCCTATTCTTCCTCGTTTAAAGATGCTAAAGATCTCAAGAAATCAATTCATATTACCGTTATCCAACCCAGAGAGATATTGGCGTATTGTTATCAGTTCATCGAACGATTCAACGATACAAGATCTTCAAGCGGTACTCAAACAGATTTGTCAATTTAGAAATTTGTTCATACAGACCGATTCACATGATAAACTTGAACAATCTCTGGAAGATATAACGACAGAGCAAATAATATCACCCACTTCAAAGATAATAAGTACAACACAGATGAGATCCTCAAATTCATTAAGCTCTATTTCTACGGCTGTTGCATGTCTAAATCTTGAATCAGATTCAAGTACATACGTTGAACAGATATCTCCTATTCATCGTATAGATTCTAAGGCATCATCGTTGGATTTAACTCTGGATAGTTTTTTTGAAGAAGCCGATGTCAATACATCAATCTGTAAAATTGATGCAGATGCAACAACATATTATACACCAAATACATCGTTCTTAAACGATTCAATCATGTATGAATCATTATCTATTCCATATGGATCAACATTAGATTTGAATTCCAAAAGAAAACCACAGAGTCGATCTTCAAGATCAACTTCATTATATCAATCAGAATCTAGTTGGATGGATCCTTCAGAAGAAATAAATTCAACATCTACACCTGGAACACAGAGATATATAAGGTTAAACCTTGATCCAAATAAAGGTTTATTGAAAAGGGACAATAGAATCATTACAGAACCAATATTGGGTAAAGCTCAACAATCAGTACGACCAAATGGTTATAGATATTCTTCTTATGATGTTTATAACTTGTTGAATAAAAAATCGGAAAATCACTATGATGATCAAAATGGTGCAGGTACGTCTGATGTTCTTGATACATCTTTCACTGGTTTTTTAAAATCGCTTTGGTGATATATGAGATCAGATGTATAATACAATATATGCAATTAACGACAGTTTACGTAAATGAATCATCATGTAAGGAAATATAATTTTTGAACTACGTACGCTATATTCGTTTGAATATCAAATCTACAGCTATAATAATATATCTGTTATAAATTTCGTTGTTTGTTCTTAGATAGACTATGTACTGAATGAATTATTGCCCTTTAATCAAGCTGCTTTCTTTTTTCTAAAAGCCAAATGACAACTAATCAATGGTTTATAATTACAACTGTGGAGCACCTGGAACTGGGTTACCGTTAGCATCGATCAATCCTTGTTGCATTAAGGCCAACTGTTCACTACCGGCAGTCTCAAATGTCAAACCCATACCGATCTTTGATGCGTATTTGGATTGATCAATCTCACCACAGAATAAGACAGAGACCGTTGGTAAGATTCTTCTCTCAAGGAAAGCGGCAACTTTACCTGTGGAGTCAACTTGACCTCTAAAGACGGATTGACGGAACTCGTATTTAGCACCGATGGTGGTTACACCTTCAAAGTTCACCTTGAAAGATGGAGCTTGACCCAAGAGAGCATCACCAGCAACTGGGGACAATTGAGAGCTGAGTTGGGTCTCGATACCGGCTTCAACGTTGTCTGCAACTTTTCTCCAGAAAGAGGCAACAAGGGCACCTTGGGCCTGTAATTGGGCACTGGCGATCCAGTTACCAGCGTTATAACGGGTGTAATAGGAAACAGCAGCGTCACCTGGCATGGTTGGTTGAGCAGAGTAAACTGTTTCTAAACCAACAGATAACTTTGGAGTAATAGATTGTAAGATGGAACCAACAGCAACACCGGAGAAGTTACCGTTATCCAAGAAAGATGGATTCAAGGCCTTCAAGTTCAATGAGAAATCTGAACCTTGGTAATCTTGTTCCAATTGAAGCATTGTTGGTTGACCCTTGGCGATTTGAAGGGTACCCTTGGAGATGTTGTACTTGTCCCAGCCGTAGTTCATTCTTCCGGAGAGGGAGAAGTCGTTATCGACGTTACCCTGGGCAAAGAATGAGTCTGTGGCATACAGAGCTGAGAATGCATATGGTGGGATCGACTGTGAACCGATCGAGAAAGTGTGGGATGTCTGGAAGGCTGGGTTCATGGAGAAAGCCTTGTTCAAGTCTGCTCTGAGACCGGTGAAGAAGTACTGGTTGAGGAAGACGTCTCTGGTGACCTCTTTGTTCAAGTTCTCCATGGTTCCTGGGTTGGTCAAGTTCAAAGTACGACGGTGCTCAGCAATGTTCTCATAGGTGTTGTTCAAGAACGAAAAGAGCGGGTTGGACGACCACAAGCCGGTTGGCTTTGGCTTCTCTGTGGTGACGCCTGGGATCTCGACGAGGTCAATTGGCAGCGGTTGTGACATCTTTACTCTGCCGTGTTTTTTGGGGTTGGGTTTGGTTGGTTGAGTCTTGCGATTTATAAGTATTAACCGTTCATGATGCTGATTTTTACTATAAACTTTCCACCACCCACCGGCCACACATCTCGCTCAGATTGTATAACAATTTTGATTATTTAACTACGACTTACAACGGCCGGTTTTGTTTCTCAACCCTCGCATTTTCATTTTTTTTTTCAACTGGCGTAGTACTTAAGCTGCGATTATTTAGCGGCCGATTTCGCTGACTTTTTTTTTTTGCTGTTCCTTTTTCCTCGGAGGCAACAAAGGAAAAAAAAACGTCATAGTGCAAGGTGATGTCTGGATGTTTTATAAGCACTGTATATCTTGTAACGTAATATTGAGGACGTATATATAGCTTTTAGTACACGTTGGATTTAGGATTTGTTAAATAGAGTCATGTATTCATGTCATCGTTCAAATAATGATCCTGAAGGCTGATTATTGATTAGCTTCTTTCTCCTTGATGTCATTAGCGTTATAATTACCATCTGTCGTTATATTTCCTGTACTCTGTTGTTCCAATGACCTATCATCAATTTGGTTGTAGTTATCCATATCCATGTTTAAATCCATATTCAAATCCATATCCATATCCATATCCATATCCATATTCATATTCATGTCTACATCATCCATATTGATATTATCCTCTTTGTCATTGGTCTCTTTTGTAGAAACTACTGGTACTGGTATTTGTCCTGATGGATTCACTTCCACTTCCAATTCTTCCTTTTTAACTTTAACAGAATCATCTTTTGAATCTTCTATGTCCTTCTTTTGAACATTTTCATTTCCCAAATCATCTATCTGTATCTGTTGAGGACCATCTGTCTCTGTTGATAACGTCAACCTTTCACCAACCAACGATTTAAACCTTTGTAATGCAGCATTTTTATTCTCGATATTTCTCTTTAATTTAGAAACTTTAGCTTCTCTTTCCTCCGGTGTCTCTGCTAATCCATGCATTGTCCTTAGAATTTCTCTAGCTCTTGATATACGTACCTTAATGGATCCAGACTATAACGAATAGATTAGTTAGTTTTATCTTCATCATATGAAACAGTATCGATAAAAATATACTTACGGCATTCTCAACATCTTGTGGTCTTAGAGTATCACTATTTGCACCTTCAACTATATCCATCACCAATGGTAATAGTTCAACAGCTTTAAGTTCTTCAATTGCCCTTTCAGTCTTGGCCCATGGATCTTCCTCTATTATTTCTTCTTTAACTTCTACTCCATCTTTTAACTCATTTCTTGGTGTCATTGTACGTAATGGAGTCATTGTCCGGAGTGGAGTTGATAATGGAGGACTTGTATTGAGTGGGGTAGTCATTGTTCTATGTGATATAAGTTCTTGGTTGATTGTTTGTTTGATGTTATTTTTACACAGAGACATATATTAACTGAGATAACTATTTTTATTTTCAGTACCACGCACATGCAGAGCCTAACAAAAATTAACTATGGAGCCATAATACATGACAATTACAAGTAAATCACTCATGTTCGTTGAATATCTGATCTTACTACTGTGTACCGGTAAGTTCATCTACTAAGATATAATGAAAATCTCTGTTGCAGTATGTATAAGTTTGCTTGTAATATAATATCATTACTATTTAAATTCTAGAGTACAGTATAACCTTAATGAGTGTTCATCATTACTGTATTGCACTTTAATATAACACATTGTATCAATCAAATATATTGTTTTAAAACTTTCCTCTTAACAAAGACTCGGTCATTGCCTTTGCAGTGAAATAAACTGTTCTATAAAGGGTATATAGATCCAAAGTTGAAAAAAAAGTATCTGCAAATCCAAATGGAAGCATTGCTGGAATCCAACCTTGTGCTAATTCTAAAGAATAACAACCAGATGGTATAGAATACTGTTTTCTTTCACCCTTTTTCATATGATGTGTCATACCTGGAGTATAGACCTCTGGGGTAAGAGCATGTGGTAAACCTGCACTTTGTTGACCTGTAAGAATTGTAAAATAATCATCTGCAAAATGAACACCACTATGACCTTCTGTACCAGTTGGAGACCCAAAGAAGATTAGATATTCAGAGATAGACGCATGCAAGATGAACATATTACCCATTGCACCTCCGGCATTGTTGAAGAACCAATCGTCATTGTTCAAATCGTTGATATTATCGCCATATTCTTTCTTCAATGCAATTGCTAAATCTTGTAAGATCAAAGTAGTATTACCATCTGGATGTTGACTCAACACTTCATTTGACAATGCATTAAGAGTCTTTGGATCAAAGATATAGTTTGTTGGAAGCCATGTATAGAACAAGTTGTCAAACACTTTGAAACAGGCAAAAAGAAGAGGTAAAAGCCAAACAACGGTCTTCATCTTGATGAATCTGTAACTATCAAAAGAGTGGATATAAAACAAGTAGACTGATCCAATTAGAGAGTGAATGGACAAGCTGTATAGGCTCAAAGTTATGGAAGATCAGCTAGAGTATTTATACGATGGAGTTTACAAACGACAACAATTAGTTTAAACGATAAAAATAAAATAAAAAAAAAGTAGAGATTATAGGCCATGAACCACATTACGCCTCGTACAATTATTAATTACTACTGATCTTTTACAGCAGCTAACACGCGTTTTATGATCAGAGATGGGAAGAAAAATAAAAACGTTGTTCGTTCAGCTTTTGCAGCGCTCGTTTAGGAAGAAATCAAACACACAGAAATAAATAAAAAATACACAAACGAAACCGTACGGAAACTCAGATTTGAAAATTTTGTTTCCCATTTCCGTTAACGACTTGCGACTTCCGACCTCTCACTTCCGAGATTGTCACGTGACCTGGAAGAAAAGTGAGATCAAGTTTATCCGTTCCCAGCAGCGGTTATGAAACTGCCAAAATATTATGGTGTCAAAGTGCGAAATGGCACATGAAATTGTATCCAAAACAAAAGCAAACTTCATAATATTAATTATCAACTTGTAAACAACAACATTTACAAAACGGATCGCAACAGCGGCGCAGTTTAAACACCAGGACTATACGAACAAGTGGCCCAAGTGTTACTCTTTCCTCGTCCTCTGCTATATACAATGGCTCGTAAACTGAACAAAGCGGTGGAGAAATCCGTATCGGTGATAGAAGACGAGATCACTCATCTGAGAGAAGAACTCAAGGAACAAAACACGGATGAAAAGAATAAATCACCACCATCCGATACAACAGCTAAACATCGTCATGGTCATCATAACTCTGAAAAAGACCGGTCCGATAAGACAACATATCAAACTCCAAAGAAAATTGTCTTTTTCCTTGGTGCTCTCATTGGTATAGCAATTGCTGCATATTTTGGAACTTCAAATACAGCTGATTTGGATAGATTTTTTGATTTCCAAGATTATGTTGATGACTGGCGTAGTTATTTACCTGATAATATCAAAGGAGTTTTGTCAGATTTTGAATTCAGTAATCCATCACCAGATTTAAGTGAAAATTTCTCTGTTGGTAAGACTATGAAAAAAAATCATAATATGACTTCAAAATCTCCAGTTGTATTGATTCCTGGTGTTATTTCAACAGGTCTTGAATCATGGGGAACAGATGGAACTTCTGAATGTCCATCACAACCTCATTTCCGCAAAAGATTATGGGGATCGATGTATATGATTAGAACAATGGTTTTAGATAAAGCATGTTGGTTAAAACATATAATGCTTGATCCTCAGACCGGATTAGACCCCGAGGGTGTTATTGTTAGAGCTGCACAGGGGTTTGAAGCTGCAGATTTCTTTATGGCTGGATATTGGATTTGGAGTAAAATTATTCAAAATTTAAGTGTTATTGGATATGAACCAAATAAAATGGTTACTGCTGCATATGATTGGAGATTAGCATATTTAGACCTTGAAAGACGTGATGCATATTTTTCTGCACTAAAGGCACAAATAGAAGTTCAAGTTTCTGCTTATGACGAAAAAGCCGTACTTGTTGGACATTCAATGGGTGCACAAGTTGCTTATTATTTTATGAAATGGGTTGAAGCTGAAGGTGAACATTTTGGTAATGGTGGATCAAATTGGGTCAATGATCATATCGATTCATTTGTTGATATTTCAGGCTCATCATTAGGTGCACCAAAGGCAGTTCCTGCGTTGATATCTGGTGAGATGAAAGATACTGTTCAATTGAATGCACTTGCAGTTTATGGATTAGAGAAATTTTTTTCAAGAAGGGAAAGGGTTGATATGTTACGTACATTTGGTGGTATACCAAGTATGTTTCCAAAAGGTGGAGATTTAATTTGGGGATCTATTGAATCTGGTGCTAAGGATGATGAACTTGTACCAAATAAAAATGAAACATTTGCAAATTTTGTTAGATTTGATCAAACCATTGGAGAATTTTCATCTAGAAATTTAACAGTTGCAGAAAGTATCGATTATCTTTTGGATATGTCACCTGAATGGTTTCAAAATCGTGTTAAAGAACAATATTCATTTGGAGTTGCAAAAAATGCAAAAGAATTACAACAAAATAATCAGAATTATGCAACATGGTCAAATCCATTAGAAGCACCTTTACCAAATGCACCAGATTTGAAAGTGTATTGCTTCTATGGGGTTGGTAATCCAACAGAAAGAGCATATATGTACAAAGAAGAAGAAAATAAAGAGTTGAGTAAACTTAATGTGACTATAAAGGCACCAAATAATGATCATTCACCTGTATTTTTCACCGATGGAGATGGTACTATTCCATTGTTATCACATTCTATGTGTCATAAATGGAAGACCTCAAGGGCTTATAATCCTGGAAATTCACAGGTTAAAATTGTGGAAATTTCTCATGATCCTGATAGATTTGATATCCGTGGTGGTGCAAAGACTGCAGAACATGTTGATATCTTGGGTTCTGGAGAATTGAACGAATTGATCTTAAAAGTTGCCAGTGGTCGTGATGATCTTATTCAGGAGAGATTATTGACGAATCTTTCGAGATGGGTCTCTGAGATGGACTTTGGATTCGATTGATTATGAAGCCGGCATGATTGGTGGTCTATGAGGGTGTATAGAGTGTATAGTTAAATGTGAGATATATATAAAACAGAATTATGATAGAGAAACATGTTATTCAACCAGTCAAGTATAATAAGCCATTGCACTAAATGAGGTTACTGATAGTATATGATCTGTCCGCATATGCCTAAGGGTCTTTTTAGTATTTGTCTGTTTGTTTGTTTGTTTGTTTGTTTATTTGTTTACCTTTTCGTTTAAAGCTCTGGGCCAATCACAGAGCAGAAATCCGCTTTTTTTGGCTTCCAGTGCTGCTGGTGGACGCAGATTCATCCGCCCGCCTCGCTTAGACAACAGTGCTAGTGAGCTTAAAAAGGAAAAAAGCTGTCAGCTTGCAGTAGTTAACGTCGACAAGTTTGTTCGGCAGAGCGCGTATTGCTCAGGCTTACAAAAACAGAAAAAAAGAACCACCAAAATAATCACTCTGCTAGTGGCTGCGTGTTCATGTGCTGTACAGCGCCATCGATATTCAAACGCTGTGATCGCCCGTTACAACGTTGGATTGATCAGCATGATCCCTCTGTCATGTAGGTGGATTATTATTTCTTAATTGAGTAACAGCCGGTGTAAGTTCAAATTTTTTTTAGCGACACCTTTAAGCAGAGCCTTATAAAGCAAATATAGATGACGTTGATAATTTTCGTGTGAAACTTTAAAATTTATTAACAAGGTGTTCGCTGGCCTTTAGACTCCTTCCAAGAAGCTGAGAATGTGTGCAACGTCGTCTCACATACCGATGTATAACTATGGGATACGTCAGTCAGTTATCTACAAAGGTACACATCGAGGTGTTCACTCTTTGCCAATGGCTAAAGCTGTGATGTTAGTATAATGAACATAGCTAACTGCTGCTGCTAAATATGGGTGTACTATAAAAGTCCCCCTGGTGATCATGCAAAAACAGGCACAGACGACGTAGAGCACGTCTTTGTGTTGTGATTTTTAGCCCCAATTTCTGCTGTTTTTTTTTGCGTTTGTTTTGATTCCCATGTCGTTTCCCGTTTACTTGTTTCCTAAAACGGCCAGAGAAGTACTAAAAGTAACTTGGGAAACGATATTTTAACGCGTGAAATACAAACAAACGTTTACAAACGCGTCGCGATTTTGGGGAAAAAGTAAACAAATATTGTGACGTCGATTGTCAACAAAATTAAAAACCAAAACAAAGCCTTGCCTCGAGGCCTCAGCTTTTGGATTGGAATAAATATAATCGTAATAATATCTGGGTTTTTTTGGATACATATCGTTATGGCATATATACAATCTTGAATACACCTTTGAATTCTCCTACCATTATCCATTCTCTCTGTTCCATCAACTACTACACCTCACCCCTACTGTCTTTGCTCCTATCGGTCTCTATTGACAAGTACCACTCTCATCGATCATCTACTTTTCTTTCACATCTTGCATTGATCATCACCAACCATCACGACAATATATATATATAAAGGATGTCCACCAGATTACCATTACAACCTCTACAACACAACACTTTACTCAACAAGAGAGTGAAGGGAACATTGGAGCCAACACCATCATCGTTGAACTATTCAAGCGTCCCTTCGTTCCATGCCATACCACAACCTCCACAGACCTATACAAAGCTTCCATCTTTCTACTCTTTCACAACAGCAGCTGGTGCAGCTCTATCCAATGATGATGATAATTCTTCTGCTACTACATTTATCAAACCATCGATTGATCATGTCATAACTACTGGTAATACTACTACCAATACCACAACAAGATTCCATACAACTCATGCAAAGAGACTCAAATATAGACTCAAACTCGCATATTATAAGCTTCGTACAGATCAGATCAACGTTCCACTTTCAGAGATTATCAATCGTGAGAGTAAAAACAGAAAGACACCATCATTAACTCGTCATATTTCATTATTGGCAGCTTCTACCCCATTGGCTAATACTAGTAATAGATCATCATTGACATCATCAAAACTTAATAAAAAAGTTACATTTACCAAATCAATGTCTGATATCAATAATCATACAAATTATCAACGTCAATACTCAGGTAATACATCATCTTTAAAGATTATGAATTTGGTTAACAATAACAGCATTAATAATAATAATGAAGCTGATTTAAAGATGACAACGGTTACACCTATCAAACAAGAAAAGAGAAACAATGCAGATGATCGTGGTGATCAATTACTCTCTTCACCAACAAAGAAACTTTGTTCTTCAACACCTGGTTCTTATGGAGCAGCTAAATCTTTATTACAATTGTCATTGATAAGTTCTAATTAATAAGAGAGATATTTGTCTTTGTCTCTTTGTCCTCTATGTCTTTGTCTTTGTCTCTTTGTCTCTGCATTTCTTGTCTTCTGATTTCTGATTTCTGATTTCTGATTTATCTTCTGCTTTGGTACATACAAAAAAAAAATTAATGTATAGAGTATTATATATAACTTCCTATAATTTCATAAATAATGATATATAATATTACAGCTAACTAAGTAGTATAAGCAAATGTCAAATCTTCAACAATCTTATCAATCATCGTACAAGAATCCACTATATGATCTTGCCATTGTCTTAAAGAATAATTATTATCGTTATGATCACGTAACGATTTACTAAACTGTATCGTATTGCTTATGTCATCGACCGAAGTGTTCAATATCCTTTCATCTCTAATCATATCAGTTATTATAGTTTCAACTAGTTCTATCTTGTCTTTATCATCACAAAGCATCTTTGTAAAAGTCTCTAGTTTAACATTTGCAAAGATTTTGGATATTGCAATTAGATTATTCTCAACGATGGCCTTGAGTAATTCATCTGATAGATAAGAATCTGAAAGTTGTAAATCGTTATGATCAATGATATAATCTAAAGCTTTTGAATATTCTTCATTATATATTAACCTTTCATTAAACATCTTTTGAAAGATTATTGAAAGCGGTGTATTCAAGATATTTATCAATATACGTCCATCATACGATTTGGAAATTTTCTGGAAAAGTGTCTTTTTAAACTGTGTATATGGTGATAGTATAGCATATGAAATCAATTGAGAATCACACGATTCATCATCGAGCATTAGTAGTCTCGAAGATGCTTCTAACCATCTTCCGAGGTTAATCATCAATCTAACCCATGTCTTATGGGCATCCTTCACCTTTGAGGATTCATTTGATGGTAACGTTGATAGGATTGGTGATATTCTGGTTAAATATGCTTCTGCATTTTCATAATCTTCAATTTCTAATGAATCTTTAGCAATTCTTGTATTTAGTTCAACACGAAAGATGTTTAGCGATGATTCATCTTTAAAATCCTTAATCAATGAATCTATTTGTAAAAGATGGAATATCTCCACGGCTTGACCGAATTGTTGTTGTGATTCGTATATGGATCCAAGGTTTAGGATAGCACGTGTCAAACATGAGCTTGAAACAGCAGTTGGTGGGGTGAACAGATCAACAATCTGTTCATAGATCTGTTGCCTCATTGATTCAGAAGAGAGAGATTCAACATGGTCAACGTATCGTTCAAGGATCTGTTTCACTGGAAGAGTCGGTTGCTTTGTCACAGCTGTGAGTAATGAAGATAACGCTGGGCCAGAGGTTTCAGCTGTGAGTAGAGCCAATATTTCATTCTCTTTGGTCTCTAAATCACCAGGTCCATTGGCAATCGATGCAACGTTGAGCAGTGCACGTGACATTGTGTTTATGGTTCTACTTGTAATGCAGCCTCTTTACCTCATTATCATCACTTTGTCTGCTAACTGCACTGGTTAAACATATAGCCCTTTTTCAAAAAGACAGATGGATTTCCCGGTATGGCAGGGGTGCGAGAACCAGGTTTTAATCGCATTGTGGCAAAAACTAGCAGCTAAATCTCAGTTGCTAGTATAAAAAAGTATGTGCCACAGGGCTTCTGATAACAGGAGAGGATAAACCAGCCATTGCATTCTCTGTACAACAAACCTCACCACACAAACAAACAGACAGATCAAACAAACAAACAACTCCGCACACAATGCTCAGATCAACGCTCAGCTCCTGGAGAGAATACCTCACTCCGGCATACCACACGTCCACGTTCTCCACAACGGGCGAGATAACGCCCGAGGAATTCGTACAAGCTGGTGACTATCTCACCTATAAATTCCCAACATGGCAATGGTTAGGTACAACAGTTTCCAAAAGAAGAGATTTCTTACCTTTGGATAAACAGGTTTTGGTTACAAGACGTGTACCCTCACTCGTTAGAGCGTTGGACTATGCCGATGTTGGTGAAGATGATGAAGAACAGGATGAAGATGGTTGGACTACAACTTCAACTCCGTATAAACAGACAAAATCGTCTAATTCTAATTCTAAAACAACAACAACATCAACAACAAATAGCGATACAAATGATGAGATTGAAGATATTGATGACTTGATTGACGATACGATCGAAGATGATGATGAAGATGAAGTTGAATATACCCAAACAAATACAAACAAGAGGTTTTATGATTTATATATCCATTATTCAACTGCTTATAGAGTACCAAGAATGTATCTCATTGGATTTAATTCAAATGGTACACCATTAACTCCAGAACAGATGTTTGAAGACATATCTCCAGACTATAGAGATAAGACTGTTACTATTGAAAAAGCTCCCTTCTTACAAGATACAACAAGTGTATCGATACATCCTTGTCGTCATGCTGCTGTTATGAAAGTTTTAATCAATAGAGCAATAAAAGCTGCAAATGATAAGAAGAAAAGTAATAATGAACAGAATTTGTTGAAAGGTTTGGATAAGTTGGGCCTTGCAGATAGTGATGATACAGCTAAACTTTCTACAAATGATGATTGGGAACAGTTGGATGAAGATGATATCACAAAACATAATAATGATCAATCAGATATAGTAAGAGTTGATCAATACTTGATCATCTTCTTGAAATTCATCACAAGTGTTACTCCTGGTATCGAACACGATTATACAATGGATGCTTTTTAATATATATTTTGTATCAAATTAAAGTTATCTATGCGAAGAAAAAAATGATCTAAATCTTCCCTTTGAGCTAGCTCCTGCAGTTGGATTCCTCTTTAAAATGGATTTTGTACGTCCAACAACTTCTCTATCTAATGACCCTCCACCACTTCCAAGACTCGTAACGGGGAGATCCTGGGGTATATAAATAGGATCATTGGCAAATCTAATTGTAGTTTCCCTTCTGCGATGACCTAAAGTTTTAAACCGTCTGATCCCAAGCCATCCAGCTTCACCTTCTGATTCTCCAAGTCTAGTTAATACAGGTGCAGGTGTTGGTACATATTCCGAAACTGATTTCACACCACCAAGCTTATCATCCAATAAACTTGTTAAAGTATCATCATCCGTAGCATTACTCTCGGCTGATAAAGGTGTCTCCATGATAGGCAGCTCAGATGCAACTGCCAACATCCTTCTAACATCTTCAGACCCTTTACCAGAAAGCCCAGAAGCACTTAAAGGTGCCAAATTCTTGTTAGCATAATCCGCAGCATATCCAACAAGAGATTCACCAGATTCTAAATTAAAATTGGATATCTTATCACGTCTTTCACTATTAAAAGATTTGGATCTCCAAAGTGATCGAAGAGATATAATAGTACCGGATTTTTTCTCCTCTACTTCTTCATCTTTATCATCTGATACCGTTTTCGATTTAAGTGGCTTGGAAATAGGTATAGCTTTTTCATTCAGAGGTGATTTGGCAAAGAATATTCTTCTGATTGATCTTTTCCTCTTCGGAGTCACTTTTGTTGTACCAACAAATTTGTTATCAAAGACCCAACCATCCTTTTTATCTGACAAGTCAGATTCTTTTGGATCTTCTGTCATTTGGATCTTTTCATGGAAGTGTTCCTTATTCTCGTTGGCTTTGTTATCTTGTCCCTCTTGAGGATAAAGTAATGCTGTTACCGTTCCTGGTGGTGAGACGGTGACCTCACTTATTGCAGTATTCAACAGTGCCTCTGTAACGAGCTTCAGTATCAGTGAGCTTTCGGGAATGATGCCATCTTTAGTGGGTGGAACTCTAGATTCTGTTGCCATATCTTCACTCTCTTCAAGTTTGATCGTAGTTGGTTCAGCCTTATCTGTGAATGAAAGTGGTGATTCTGCAGGTCCAATTTCATCATTTCTGAGAGATGCTGTAGTGTCATCTTTACTTTCATCGACATCCTTTCCCTTGTCTTGTTCTTTATCCTTCTTCTTCACCTTCGATTTTTCCTTCTCTTTCTCTTTATCCTTCGTCTCATCTTGAGATTCCAATGGTTTACCTGCCAACTTATTAAAGATATCTGTTACTATCATACTAGCCTGAGAAATGGCTGTTGATGGTCTAGATTTCAGGTTTGGTATTAACTCATTTTGGGATTGTTCTGGTTCTACTTCATTAACCACCTCGGATGAAGTAAGCAGCGATGGTAACATGAGTGGCTCGAATTCGAAAGTTGTGAAAATCTCATCATCAATGTCGAATGCCATGTCCAATGCATTCAACAACTCCTGTGTATCGTTCAATGTGGTCACTGGCTCTTCTATTGCATTATCTGTTGATTCTATTTCCACCGGTTGGGCATAGTCAAGCTTAGAGTGGATACTATCTTTTGCATATAATGATATAATTTGAGGATGTTCCTCTTTTTGTTTCAGTGCTCTTCTTTTCGAAGATCTCCGAGAACGACTCATGTTTCTAGAAGATCTGCGACTTCGATTTCTGCTTGTTCTTCTCTTGCATGTATGCTTAGGGGATTCCAAGTGAAACAAAGCTAAAAAATCTCCCTCTTCAAAATTATTGAAATCAGAATGGTCTATCGTCCGCTCTTTCAATCTTCGAGCTTCTCTCATCGAGTTTATTCTTTCATCGGTCATACCGGAGAGCAGTGAAACACGAGTCTGTTCGACCTCTCCATTTTGAACAGAATCGAGCTCTGTACCTCTACTCAACAAGGCAGGCTCAATTGAGCTTCCTGACGTAATAAGCCTCATGCCTCGACTGATTGGAGCATCATCCAAGCTCAACAGCGCAGAGAATCGAAGAGGTTGGATTTGGTCGGCAGATATGTTCTCATTATCTGGTGATGTCTCCTCAAGAAAGTGCACTTTTGGTAAGTCAAATGAAGAGAGTAAAGAGTCAAAGAGTACACCGGCGCTTGTACCTCTTGCAAACAACGCTTCGCTGGATGCTTTGCCTTCAAAGTCGTCCACCAATGAATCACGGCTATAGAATTTCAAGCTCTCATGGTCATTGACATGGCTAAAGGGCTGTGGCGAAGGTTCATCGTCGCCGCCCATAATTGCCTCGGCGGCTTCATCTAAGTACTCTTGGTACGTTCTGTCATAATAACGAGAAGTAAAGAGGTTGTTATCTGCTTCATCCGCTTCAGGGTCATTCACAACTTTCAACAATGGAGCCGTAGATTCTTCCAGCTCATTCGAAGGCATATGGAATTCCTTTGCAGTCTGGTCTGATTTCGATCCCGATCCCAGATCACTTGATGCCAATACGGATGGAGCTTCAAGAAACGCCAACATATCTATCGGGGCAAATCCATTCACTACCGTCTTTGGTGACCCATTGGATCCAGCATCAGACAGATCGGATGGCAGCAGCAGCTCTTGAAGTAGAGCAGGTGATCGATCTTCGAAGAATTTGGTCTGCTGGTTTAGGATCAATCCTTCCGTGGCGCTTGAGTCATGGTCTGGGTGATCAGTGTCATATTGTTGTTCTTGTTTCTCATCAGTCATTGACGTTTCTGGCTCATCAAGCACCGTTTCGAGATGTTCGATGTTGAAGTCGGTTGATACACCATCTCCAAAGCTGAATAGATCACCATCAAACTCGTACATTGGAGTTTCCATGCTCATTTCCTTATCAGTTTTCTCAGTTCAGTGGTTCCTGGGTTGTATGGTTCACCCAAGTTTCTAGCACTGAGCAGATCCTCTCTTGAAACCGCTTTTACGTTCAAACACAATTTTTTGTGAAAGGAAATGAGCATGTCATTCTATCAAAGGCTCTATGTCTCGCAGTCATTGGGTAAAATGATTCACAGGCAGAATAACAAAAGCTGTGCACAAAGATAGATTCAAACTTAAAGACATCACTGGGGAAATGTAAACAATCTGAAAATGTAAACACAGATCGCTAAATCTCTGAAACATCCAGACATCGCGTACAGCTGATCTTATCTAAAATTTTGGCTTCCATAATTGAAGATATTCACCGGTTTGGGATAAATGAAGCTTCTTAACAGTTGGCGGCAGATCATTAATTATTATTAATCGCTAGCTGTTGGCTGGCAATCTCGATATTTATAGGGAGCGCGCTAGTTACTAAAATTAATACTTGAAACAGAACAGCTACCAGTTGCCACATCAGCAACCTTACGGTAGCAAATAAACCGTCTCACACAGCGGAAAAGATCACGAATTCAAGAACGACTGCTTGTATTGCCGATACATAAAAACGTATCACTCACTGAGATACGTCTTCATTGATTTTAGCGATCTTCTGAACCGTCAAAGCTTCAAGACATTCCTGATTTCTGCTGTTTACAATTCATAAAGTTGAGGTTCCGCAGCAATGAGATTCTTTGCTTCAAATACATTGTCCGTCTCGGCATGTCTCATATCATTACTGGGTCAATCAGTACGTGCCCTCGATTTTGAATCATCGAATGGTCTGACCGCTGTACTGAAAAGATCTGAAGATAGCAATGTGGGATCAACGGATCAGCCCAAGGAGGAACCCCAACCACCAGCAATGTTCTGCTCGGTTAAACATCCATTGACAAACGGATTCTTTGACTTGAGTGAGTTAAGTTCACAGGGGAAAGAGGCTATCGTTGCATGGAGTGCAAAGGGACATGACTATAATAAGAACTTCACATTAGGTGTGTGTTCGTCACCGATGAAGAGCAATGCCGATCTCAATAACAACTACCCAGGAAGAGGAGGACCAAAGTTGAACTCCAGTGAAGTTGGGGGATATTACACAGACGAAGAAGGAGAGAAATTCTCGATAGGATCATTCTCTACCGCCCCAATGTTTAGAGGCTCAAAGCTGACAATGACATATCACAATGGAAGTTATTGTCCGAATGGAATTGATCGTAAATCAACCATTTTGACATTCACATGTGATAGAGAAATCAGTCAAAAGGCACAAATATCATTTGTGGGAGTACTCCATGACTGTGATTACTTCTTTGATATTAGAACGGTACATGCGTGTCCTACTGTTCACAAGGACGAAGGACTTGCAGTTATATGGATCTTTGTGTTCATCTTCCTCTCGGCTATCTTCGTTTATCTGAGTGGTGGATTCCTTTACAAGAGATTTGTTATCAATCGTCGTGGATGGAGTCAACTACCAACGTATAATCTTGGAAACCGTGTATCAAATGCACTATCTGGACCAGTAAGTACTTAAGATTGTTGAATTAGAATCAAATTGTTTATTTGCTTGTTTGTTTGCTTGTTTTTCTTCATTTGTTTCTTTGCTCAACTGATTGATATCTAGTCTTTTTTTGATGAACACATGACAGACCTGCCTTCAAATAAAGTGGATGATAATCTATGATCGTTCTGTTTACTAACATTTCCCACGTCAAGCCTTGAATTGTACACTGGGTTCTCATGGACATCAAAACTAGTATATCAATCAGTAACATCCGTTGCTGAAACGTACATCATAACCAATGGACTAAAGACACAAACAAGATGTTACATATTCAATTATTCAATTTAGCCACTGCATTTACTACAATACAAATACTAATGCATCACGATCGTTAAAAACAGTGGGCATCAGATAGACAAGGCCAGATTAGGCTATCGAACCACGCAGATCGTTTTGGATTCATCGAAGATCAAAATAATCTCATCGACTCACTTGACGTTGACGAGTGATGCACTTATATCTTCCATCTAATGTATCTGTACATAAATCATCTCATCTCACTACTGAAAAGATCCCCCAATCTACCATTACTGCAAGCTGATGTTTCATGTATGATCCTCAACACGTAGCACATTTTATAACAGTAGGAAACATAGTTCAGGTGACAGCTTTCGTAGGGTTTGTAATAGTTCCAGCACACGTGATATAATATTCACGGCCTCAAGCCCTAATGCCGCTGCCCCCGGGTAACCCCATTAACTATATATTGTGACCGTATGCGGTGTCTGGTTGTGCGTTGTCTGTGAGCAACTGCAGCGAACACTGAAACACAAAAAAAGACGAAAAGGCCAGAGTTGCATTAATTAGAGCACATGATTAAGCTGCTGGAACTGGATGAGTTTCCCGCTGAAATTTAAAGAAACCAAAAAAAAAAAAAAACGTCCGTAATGGAAAGGGGGGCTGCTGGGGTTGCGCCGCCGTTCATGCCCAAGTTTTAAAAAATTTTCAGGCTACTTTCTTCTTCTTCTTACCATTTATATTTTAAAACTATCAAACTTTTATATCGCTAAAATGGTACGTGCTAACACCTAAAGTGGTACTGATGCTATGGAACTCAATGGAATGAAGGGCTCTCATGCTGCTCTTCGGAATGTGCTGGTTTACTGGTGTGATTGGAGTTCTCAATTGATCAATTGAAATTCCCTGATCATGATCTATGGGTTTTCTTAGCCCATTCATACATACATTGCCCCCAGAACTGAGTCTATTGCACATCGTCACATTGATATAATACAACCATTCGGTTTTACTAACAATGCCACTTTTTTGGTATACAGGGTAAGGAAAAGAACCACGTTAACGTCGTCGTCATCGGTCACGTCGATTCCGGTAAGTCTACTACCACCGGTCACTTGATTTACAAGTGTGGTGGTATTGACAAGAGAACTATCGAGAAGTTCGAGAAGGAGGCTGCCGAATTAGGTAAGGGTTCTTTCAAGTACGCTTGGGTTTTGGACAAGCTTAAAGCTGAGAGAGAAAGAGGTATCACCATTGATATCGCTTTGTGGAAGTTCGAGACTCCAAAGTACCACGTTACCGTTATTGATGCTCCAGGTCACAGAGATTTCATCAAGAACATGATTACTGGTACTTCCCAAGCTGACTGTGCTATCTTGATTATTGCCGGTGGTGTTGGTGAGTTCGAGGCTGGTATCTCCAAGGATGGTCAAACCAGAGAACACGCTTTGTTGGCTTTCACCCTTGGTGTTAAGCAATTGATTGTTGCTATCAACAAGATGGACTCTGTCAAGTGGGACGAGTCCAGATTCACTGAGATTGTCAAGGAGACCTCCAACTTCATCAAGAAGGTTGGTTTCAACCCAAAGAATGTTCCATTCGTCCCAATCTCTGGTTGGAACGGTGACAACATGATTGAGCCATCCCCTAACTGTCCATGGTACAAGGGTTGGGAGAAGGAGACCAAGGCTGGTACCGTCAAGGGTAAGACCTTGTTGGAGGCCATTGACGCCATTGAGCCACCATCAAGACCAACTGACAAGGCATTGAGATTGCCATTGCAAGATGTCTACAAGATCGGTGGTATCGGAACTGTGCCAGTCGGTAGAGTCGAGACCGGTGTCATCAAGCCAGGTATGGTTGTTGTTTTCGCCCCATCCGGTGTTACCACTGAAGTCAAGTCCGTCGAGATGCACCACGAGCAATTGACTGAGGGTGTTCCAGGTGACAACGTTGGTTTCAACGTTAAGAACGTTTCCGTCAAGGAGATTAGAAGAGGTAACGTCTGTGGTGACTCCAAGAACGATCCACCAAAGGCTGCTGAGTCTTTCAACGCTCAAGTTATTGTCTTGAACCATCCAGGTCAAATCTCTGCTGGTTACTCTCCAGTTTTGGACTGTCACACCGCTCACATTGCTTGTAAGTTCGACGAGATCTTGGAGAAGATTGACAGACGTTCTGGTAAGTCCATCGAGTCCAACCCAAAGTTCATCAAGTCCGGTGATGCTGCTATTGTTAAGTTCACCCCAACCAAGCCATTGTGTGTTGAGGCCTTCACTGACTACCCACCATTGGGTCGTTTCGCTGTCAGAGACATGAGACAAACCGTTGCCGTTGGTGTCATCAAGTCTGTCGTCAAGTCCGACAAGGCTGGTAAGGTTACCAAGGCTGCTCAAAAGGCTAC
>JAJLRR010000041.1:0-83044 GCA_030567175.1 Williopsis lachancei
AGAACAATGGAACAGATGGAGTAACAGTAACAGCGCTAATTCCGGTGGATCAATAGCTGTCAATGAAAGTGCAAAGACCCTATTCAGTGGATGGGCAGAGACATTAAATAACACTGCAAATGACGTATACAACAGATTACCTCTGACACAACAAGATGCTCAATCAGTGGCACAGGAAGAACCTTCATGGTTTAAATTATCAAGATTCGAAAGACTCATGGGATTCATTGCATGTCTTGTTGGATCTGCAGTATGTTTTACCATTTGTTTCTTGTTATTCCCAGTGTTAGCCATCAAACCTAGAAAATTCGGACTGCTTTGGTCATTAGGCTCATTACTCTTTGTGATCTCTTTTGGACTATTGCAAGGTCCAGTTGCATATTTCCATCATTTAACCTCTGCAAATAGATTGCCATTCACTGCATTCTTCTTTGGTTCTGTTATATTGACGATATATTTCTCTGCTGTTCTCAAGTCTACACTCTTGACATTGGTGTCGAGTATCGTTGAAGTCGTGGCCATTGTCTACTATACCGTGAGTTATTTCCCATTCGGAGCACAAGGTCTCCGTATGGCTACATCTGTGGGAGCAAGACAGATTACTTCACTGGCTGGACTTTGAAGTAGACACATTCAAATATATTCATTGTGATGATCTCAACACTGATGTAAGATAAAAACTACATCTCTAATGCATGAATTCTTCATATACGACGATGACCATGATTATTCAACGTAGTACCACAGAACCCGAACTCCGATCACATTGAGATGCGTCGAGTAATTTATACAGTGCAGATGATTATAGATAGCTGATAGCTATTGATACTTATCAACTTCATATAGGTTTATCATTGATATCATATCCTGACCTTCTGGAAGCTTCCATTTGGTGGACTGCCCACCCAAAAGTTTTACGTACTACAAATATCCCTCTGCAGCTAATTATCCTGGTTGGCGCCACTGCTGCTGCTGCTAAAAAGCACCACTAAACAACAAATTTTGTAAGGGGGCAAAACAGCACCTTGGGCCAAAAACAAACACAAAAAAAATAAAAAACACCACGACCCGTGAACCGTCCCTAGTTACGCCGTAGAAATTAATTATTGCCCATGATTTTCCCCGTATAAAACAATTTCGCCACCGTATAGTTTAATTCTGCTACAGTTTTGCCTAAACGTTGTTCGTTATCGCTAACAATTTAAAAGCTCAACTAATTTTGATTTCAACTTGTTATTACAACACGCCAATTACACATAAAGAAAACTAAACAGTCCAACCATAATCCAATTCTTGTTCAACTAAACGCCAATTGACTTAGAACACAATGGTTGACGAGAAGAAACCACTTTTGGACGCATCTGGTGCTGATAAGTCAAACGAGGACCGTACCGCCACCGCCATCTTGAGAAGAAAGAAGAAAGAGAATGCCCTCCTCGTCGATGATGCCGTCAACGACGATAACTCTGTCATTGCTATGACATCCAACACCATGGAGCGTCTTCAACTCTTTAGAGGTGATACCGTCCTGGTTAAAGGTAAGAAGCGTAAAGATACAGTGTTGATCGTCATGGTTGATGATGAAATTGATGACGGTGCCGTTAGAATTAACAGAGTTGTACGTAATAACTTGCGTGTTAGATTGGGTGATATCGTTACTGTCCACCCTTGTCCTGATATTAAATACGCCACAAGAATCTCCGTCTTGCCAATCGCCGATACCGTGGAAGGTTTGACCGGTTCTCTCTTTGAAGTTTACCTCAAACCATACTTTGTCGAGGCTTACAGACCTGTAAGAAAAGGTGATCATTTCGTTGCAAGAGGTGGTATGAGACAAGTTGAATTCAAAGTTGTCGAAGTCGAACCAGCAGATTATGCCATTGTCGCCCAAGACACAATCATCCACTGTGAAGGTGAACCAATCAATAGAGAAGATGAAGAAAATAACATCAATGAAGTTGGCTATGATGACATTGGTGGCTGTCGTAAACAAATGGCTCAAATTAGAGAACTCGTTGAATTGCCATTGAGACACCCACAGTTGTTTAAGTCCATTGGTATCAAACCACCAAAGGGTATCTTGATGTATGGTCCACCAGGTACTGGTAAAACTTTGATGGCTCGTGCCGTTGCAAATGAAACAGGTGCTTTTTTCTTCTTGATCAATGGTCCAGAAGTTATGTCCAAGATGGCTGGTGAATCCGAATCTAACTTGAGAAAGGCCTTTGAAGAGGCTGAAAAGAATGCTCCTGCCATTATCTTTATCGATGAAATTGATTCCATTGCTCCAAAGAGAGACAAGACCAATGGTGAAGTTGAAAGAAGAGTCGTTTCTCAATTGTTGACATTGATGGATGGTATGAAGGCTAGATCCAACGTTGTTGTCATTGCTGCCACTAATAGACCAAACTCTATTGATCCTGCATTAAGAAGATTTGGTAGATTTGACCGTGAAGTTGACATTGGTATTCCAGATGCAACTGGTCGTTTAGAGGTTTTAAGAATCCATACAAAGAACATGAAATTAGCTGATGATGTTGACTTGGAGGCTATTGCCACTGAGACTCACGGTTATGTCGGTGCTGATATTGCATCATTATGTTCAGAGGCTGCTATGCAACAGATTCGTGAAAAGATGGACCTCATTGATTTGGATGAGGATGAAATCGATGCTGAAATCTTGGACTCACTTGGTGTTACCATGGAGAACTTTAGATTTGCCCTTGGTAACTCCAACCCATCTGCTCTTCGTGAGACTGTTGTTGAGAGTGTCAATGTTACATGGGATGACATTGGTGGTTTGGATAACATCAAGAATGAGTTGAAGGAGACGGTTGAATATCCAGTTTTGCATCCAGATCAATACCAGAAGTTTGGTTTGGCTCCATCAAAGGGTGTGTTATTCTTTGGTCCGCCAGGTACTGGTAAGACCTTATTGGCCAAGGCTGTTGCCACCGAAGTGTCTGCCAATTTCATTTCTGTTAAAGGTCCAGAGCTATTGAGTATGTACTTTGGTGAATCTGAATCCAATATTCGTGATATCTTTGACAAGGCTCGTGCCGCTGCACCAACTGTTGTTTTCCTCGATGAGTTAGATTCTATTGCTAAGGCTAGAGGTAATTCATTGGGTGATGCCGGTGGTGCATCTGATCGTGTTGTTAACCAACTTTTGACCGAGATGGATGGTATGAACGCCAAGAAGAATGTGTTTGTCGTTGGTGCCACAAACAGACCTGATCAAATCGATCCAGCTATTTTGCGTCCAGGACGTTTGGATCAATTGATCTATGTTCCATTACCGGATGAGCCAGCACGTCTTTCTATTTTGCAAGCACAATTGAGAAAGACTCCATTAGAGCCAGGTTTAGACTTGGGACAAATTGCTAAGACCACACAGGGATTCTCTGGTGCTGATTTATCGTACATTGTTCAAAGAGCAGCCAAATTTGCTATCAAGGATTCCATTGAGGCTCACATCCGTCAAACCAAGGAGAAGGAGGCCAAGGCTAAGGTTAAAGAGGAAGGTGGTGATGTTGAGATGAAGGAAGAGGCTGAAGGTGAAGGAGAAGAGGAAGAGGAGGAAGATGCTGTTCCATTCATCACCAGAGCACACTTTGAAGAAGCTATGAAGACCGCTAAGCGTTCCGTTAGTGATGCTGAGTTGCGTCGTTATGAGGCATATGCTCAACAGATACAGGCTTCAAGAGGCCAATACACAAACTTTAAGTTTGGTGAAGGTTCAGGAGATCAGACGATTCCAGAGACTGCTGGTGCCAATGCTGGATCCAGAGCTTCTGGTAACTTTGGATCTGCTGAAGATGAGGATGATCTGTATAATTGAAATATTATCGATGTATAAGAATTCCTTTGTGTGAGTCGTAAATGTATGATATTAATATATATTATCGTGTTGTATACAGTATTGACTACTGATTTAAATTCTACGTAATAATTATCAATGTATTAAAGGAAAAAAGCAAATGTTCGTATTATATTATTAAAATATAACTATAATTAAGTTTGTATTGTATAAGTTGTTTGTATTATAAATATTGATCCTCAAGCTCTTAACTGTCCAGCGTTATATGATCTATATTGCATATTTATATCAATATTATTCTTTTGAGTCGTAGTACTATTAATCTCAGGTATCGTCACAACGTTCATATTTTTCTCCTTTAATGCTGTACTTGTACTGTTATTATTACCAGTATTCAAGGAATACAATTGTGAATTTACAGACGATACCGATGATAGAGTAGATCTTGAACTGCTTGCCGATATGAGACTTGGCATTGAGTTTGTTGAGTCTGAAGGCGTAACCAATCTTGAAGGCTGTGTATGTGGTGACGTTGTTGATGATAAAAGATTTGACAGTTTGTTTGTAGATGTCGTTGATTTGATTCTGTGTGTGTTATTTATGGAGACGTATGGTGGTGGTGGTTGATGATGTTGTTGTACCGATAGTCTATAGTGCGATGATTCTTCCAATAATCTAGCTCTCTTCTGTTGTAATAGTTCAAGTTTGATAGGTTTGAGGAAATGACTCAAAGAGTTTATAAGGTCCTCGTTTGTAATTGTCAAATTCCAGTTGAGATAATCCAACAATTCTCTTTCTATCGTATTCACTTCTGCGATGGATAATAAACCATCTGTGTATTTTGTCCAATGTTTATTTATTGGAGATGAATCGTTCAAATTCTTAGCAGCCAATATTAAACACCCAAGAAACAATCTATGATGTGTTGATTCAATTCCGTATACGTTCATTGGAAGAATTTTTTTCAAACGTGCCATATATACCAACGTAGACATCAAAGTTGGAGTTTGAACGTTTGAATGTTTGATCAAACGACGAATGAATTCGAATAATGAAGGTTGTCTGGATTTCGATAGTGAAGAGGTAGATGAAGCTGATTGTGGTGATTGTGGTGGTGAAGGATATGCGGAAGAAGCATATGATGCTGGTGATGGTTTCACTTTGATGAGAGACTGAGTAACATCCACCAGGTATTGAACCATCTGTGAGTTGACTCTTTGTCTTTGGAAGTGCAAGAGTGCTTCGTTATCAGACATCGTGTGAGTGTTATGTGAAGAAGCTGTGTGAACAATGAATGAAGAATAATATATTTGTGAAGTAACACTAACTTGTATGAAGTGTCAATGAAAGATAGATAAATGTCTGATATATATATAGAGAGAGAGAAAGGTACGCCGTTCTTTGTGTGATGAGTTGATGTAGCAGTAGTGGTTGACCTTTCCTTTTTATCCCTCCTTCTGATGGATTGCCTTAGTTGCTAACTGATATTGTGTCTTGAGAATAAACAAAACCTTCAAAGGAATACAGATGTATATATAATATGGTAGCAGTGTTGTGGTGAATGTCTGCTGCTGCAAAGTACCTTTGTAATATGCACGGGACGCGATTTTTTGTTTATGTTGGAAAAAAAAAACAGTTTGTTTGTTTGTGTTTTTTTGGCTGTCTCGTCCCTGTGGATTCTGATTTTCTTTTGTCCAGGTCCTGTGCTTGTCTTGGAAATATTTCGGGAAGGGGGAGAGAGAGATCTTATCTTGTGTCTCTATGGCCAGGAAGTAGTTGTTGAGTGTAACTGTGTGTCTAGGCGTTTATATGGAGAAATGACCACCTTCTTATAACTGTACAGTGCTGATAATAATAATTTCTGTTTTTCTGCAGTCAGGCTCGAGGAGACAAAGAAGACAAGCAACGCCCCGAATCAGACACTAAGGCGCGTTTAGACAATCAAAGGCGTATAAACTGCAACGGGTTGATGAGCGTGGATCAGTGGATCACCATCACCACACACTCTGGAACCGCTAGGTGGCAGGCCATTATTATATACTGGATGCTTACTCGTAAACTGGTGTGCTGGATCAATTAATTGGTTAATTTAGACATCCAGCTTTAATTAGTTGAATCGTTTCATGCAGTTGTCTTAATTTACTGCTTGGGGCTCGACAACGCCTACAATTAATCAAGTATAGTGAAGGTGGCTGGCCCGCGAAAATTAGTGGTGATTTTTAATTAAGTAAGCCTTCATGTGATGCTCGAAAATCAAAGGCGGACAATTAGCGGTTGAAAAATAAGAGGAAGCAGGAAAAAAAAAACAAAAAAAAACTAATCCAAATTTTACGCGTGTGTGCATATTGTACATTCATTGCTGCATAGTGCACATCTGTATATTTAACGCGCTGATAACTTAACAGGTTACAGGTTAAAGAACAGACGGTTTGCAGATATATATAATTGATAGTATGTAGTATATAATCGATTAAAATTTCCAATTGTACAAAACGCGATCGGATTATAATATTATATGTCGATGTGCATTTGAAGGCGGACTAGAGTTGACGAATAATACGTAAGATTGAGTAAGTTATATACGTTTGTTGACCTCAAGAGATTATACATCAGAGTCTGAATATCTGGCTCTATGATATAGTATTGAACATTATAATATCAAATATTATATCTAGTGCACTGATGGTACGTCTACATCAGCGCAATACCATATCGTCCCAACGATGATTAAAATCTTCAAACCCATCATAATCAGAATCTGTGAACTCTTCATCTTCAATTATATTAATCTTATCAAATTCAGAAATGTTACTTTCTTCTGATCCATGAACTTCAACAGACGATACATCTGCATCAGGTAATGAATCAAATTCATCACTGAAAGAAGCAATATGGTTCAACCATCTAGTGAACGCTGGGTATTTACTTCGAAAAATCTTATACACATAAACATCATATTGACTGGCTTCTGATCCTGCAATGTATGATTTATCATTCAACAGGGAGTTCAATTGGCTCAAAGTTTCTAGTTTGGGGAAGTCAGCTTGAGATATCATAATATTTATTTTCCTTTCAATATTACTAATTATAGGCGTCGAACAACTTCTCATGAGTATAAAGAGTCAGATAAGAGAGTTAAAGGGAATATTATCACCTTTAAATAACAATCATCTGAGAGCATGGAATTATATTCTAAATGTTGAATTTTTGGTATGACTCTTACAATTGTGCAGATACATGTTTACTGGGTCTATATTGGAAGCTACAATAAGGTCTTTTAGCTGATTCAGCCACACGGCACCAATTAATATACACCCGAATTGTCATATTTGCACTAGCTTCTATTTTGAATACTAGACGTGTCTGTCATATCAATACACATTCTCAAGCTGAGCTGGTATCACTAAAAGAGCTGGAATGTAAATTACGTCTAGAGTTGTTGGATAGTCTATGTCATGCCTACTGATCAGCTGTTCTGTGCACTCTCATATCGCGTTCTATAAGCAAGCAGGAAAGTATCAGACTTGCTGTCCATCGTTGGTTGGATTTGCAAGCTATACTTAGTCAAGGTCGTAAATAAATCATCAAGTCTAAAGAAACATGACAAGTATGGATCTGAATAATTTATATGAATTTACCATGAGCTCTTTGACTCATAATTTGACATGTGAAGTACTCCGCGTTTTGCCGGGCAGCACATTTCAGTTTTTTTTTATTTTTTTTTATGGAATTTTGTGACACAAACTAAAATCCCAATATGTGGGCCGCGCGGGGGACATTTGCTATCCGTTAACGTCAGCTTGCTTTTTAAATCGGGACACAAAAGATTTATAAATTTTATTTGGACACAAACAAGATTGAGATCAGATCAAAGGTATTTTGTTATATATGGCAATATAACCATACCGGCAATTCCATCACTATCGCACAGCATAATTATAGAGTATAATAGACCCCAACTGCTAGTCTTCCCTCTGATATCCCCCCAAAACACACACAGATTATCCACGTCATCAAATTCGTTGTCTATATCACTGATCCATTAAACATCATTACATCATTTCATATTATTCACACTATTATTATAACATCATCCAGCATTTGCAGTAATTTTACTACTCTTTAAATTTCATTGTCATTCATTAGATTTATACCGCAAGCCAAGATGAATATCAATAATGCACAGAATAGGATGGTTGGGTTGGCTGGTATAGGTATCATATCAATGACTGCTGTTGTCTTACTCTCTCTGATTAGTTTAAAATCGTTTGTTGTTATTGATCAATCAAAAACGTCTGATCAATCATCTGTCAATACAAAAGGTACAATACAGACCATTGATCAAGGAAGCCATATAAGAACAAACGACAATGTACTCGATGATGACTATATAACAGTTGATGATTTTGATAGTTCAGATATTTTCAAATTGAAGAAGATTGTTACAACCATGAATGATAATATCGATTTCAACGAATGGATGGCAGATGAATATGAACTTTCATTCAACAAGATTCTTCATAACATTGGAGACTCGAATTGGAATCCATCGTTAATTGAAGATTTCAACGTTTCAAAAGGTGCAGTTATTGCAAGTCCATCGAGATCAGAACCAAATTATTTCTATCAATGGATCAGAGATGGTGCTATAACGATAAATTCTGTAACAAACTATCTTTCATCTGTTGATCAATTTCAAAATCAGTCATTACAGTCCACCGTGGAGAATTATCTCTTGAACAGTTTTAAATTACAAAGAATGAATAATCCTAGTGGAATTTATGATCCTTCTTTGTTAAAGAACCTTGGAGAACCAAAATTTGAAGTTGATTCAACTCCATTCACTGATAATTGGGGTAGACCTCAAAACGATGGTCCTGCTTTGAGAACAATCACAATTGATAATTTTTTGATGAATATGATTGCCAAAAATATGACATTGATCAATAAAGACCCTTGTTTAACAAGTTTTAGAGACATTTATAGAGATATTGTTAAACTTGATCTTAAATTCATATGTTTATACTGGAGAGATTCAAATTTCGATCTTTGGGAAGAAGTTAACTCTAATCATTTTTTCACTTCTATAACACAATTGAAGGCATTAAAGATTGGTTTAAAACTTTTTAAATTGTTTGAAGATGATGATTTGGAATTTTATTCAACATTGAACCAAAATTATCAGCAATTGAAACAATATTTGTTATCATCCGAAGAATCTGGTTATAAGAATCTTGATTTGAATAGAATTGTTGAAACACCAAGTTTATTGGATAAATCAGAAAGAAATGGATTAGATGCTGCAACTTTACTTGGTTCATTATTGACACATGATGAATATAACGATTACGTTACAGATGATTTCATTCCATTTGACGTTACTGATCCATTTGTTCTTAATTCATTGAATGAATTGATCAAGACTATGAGATATTCATATGCTATTAATCATCAAACTATAGCTTTGGATGAAAGTACAAGCTCTGGAGTTGCATTGGGTAGATATCCTGAAGATGTCTATGATGGTTATAGTAACGATCGTATCATTTCACCATCCATTGTTAAAGAAGGCAATCCATGGTTCTTATGTACACTTAGTGCAAGTGAAATGATGTATAAGATGATTGATAGACTCTACAACTCTGGTGAAGATCTCTTGATTAGATCAAATGATACAATGTTCTATTTCGATAACATTGTTGCTTATAACCATTTACAATCAACCGTGGTTAACGATGATAGATCACCTGCAATCTTGTCTTTAAATTATAATTATAGCCATAACAATATCAACTTACGAATTCCTTTCAATTCAAAGGCATTTAATCAGACAATGGAAAATATCTTTGAATATGGAGATTCTTTTATCAAAGTTGTCAAACAACACGTTGATTCAAGAGGTTCAATGAGTGAACAGTTCAACAGATATACAGGTTTTTTACAAGGTGCACAAGATTTAACATGGAGTTATGGATCCTATTGGAGTGCATATACATGGCGTTCAAATGCCTTGAAGTTGATGTCAGCATAACAGTTGCAATGGTTGTTTAGTTTAGTTATAATAATTCATGATGATGATCTCTTAATGAAGTAGTTGTATTATGTAATATGTTATGTAATGTATTATGTCATTTGTATATACAGTGCTGAGTAAGCTGGAATAATTACTTGTTATCATGTTTAATCAAAGTGGCATTGAACTGATCTATCCAATCTTTATAACCACAAGAATCCCTAAGGATTTGGTTTGTTCTTCTCTGAACTATCGATTCAACAGATCTTTCATTTTTAAGTAACATCGTTAACTCTTGAGATTTGTTGATAAGATCTTTTGTACTTTGTGCAGCTGATGAACTTAAACTATTGTTATAATCCCTTTGAGCATATGGATCTAATCTCAATTCTTCATTCGTAAATATTCTTTTCTTATTCAGAATATCATCATTTGTATTGGATTGTTTTATAGACGTTGATGAATTATTAATCTCATCGTTTAACTGTTTCAACTTTGATTGACAAAATTCAATAGATTCAAGTCTTTGTCTCCAATTTGGATAAACAAATTCTTGAATAAATTCTTCACATGATTGATTAATATTTGATTTGTGTAATAATGATCTATCAATCAAAGAATTCAATCGTTGTTTTATAACATCATCAGTTTCATGTCTTGATACAGTAAGAAATTGACGAAGTCCATGAGGACTAAGACAACTATCAATGTCTTTTATATGTCTTGGTGGCGGTATATAGAAGCTATTGTTAAAACTAGTATTCGTAGTAATATCAACATTGCTGTTATTGCTTTGCCATAGCGTATTGGATGATGAGTTAGCTCCCATTATAATGGTTTACTAATGATAAGTCGTGGGGTGGTGGGCTGTAATATAATGCGGCGTATAATATATTAATGCTAGTGTTTGTATATTTTTACGCCTGTTGGACTACCGATGATTTGTCTGGATAATTTTTAGTTCTAATCAAGTTGATTTGTCTTGTGAATGGATAATATAGTGGGACGCGCTGGCTAGACAATTAGTGAATGGCCAGATGTCCAGATATCCAAATGTCCGTGTGTCTCTGTACTGATAAATTTTATATATATTGGGCTACCTGTAGGACAAACCATAGTATGATTTATATATTGCTTCTTTCTAGAACATTCCTCCATGTTCCAAAGGATTTCATAAAATTTGGATCAGGTTCGATTCTGCTTACTGATTATATAAACTGACCTGTATCTCCCCACCAAATTACTGGAAGTAGCGCTTCAAAAAATGAGTTTGCCAATAAAAAAAAAAAAAAAACAGATTGCGCACAATACATCGTGACAATAATATTAAAGAGATCACATAGTTAACGTTTCACACACCATCAAGAGACAACCATTATACGCAGACCCTCAACTGTCACATAACAATATTGCAGGTCTAGTGGTTAGTTCCATTCAAATCCAGACAACAATTCGACCACAGACAATGGAATCGTTGGACATACTCTTTCATAACGAAGCCGCTACACGTGGATTTCTAACCGCCGTAGCTGAATATCTCTCTGGCATCAACAATTTTGTACACTCGCACCATGGCGATTCAACACATCTAATAGCCTACCAGATAGGTGGAGTGGTTGCTGTTGCCAATATACTGGAACCATTTGTCTCCAAGGGAGACTCAGCACACACAAAGACTCGTCTATTGGAAATGCTCTGTGAGGCTTGGTTTTTAAGAGAACAATCACAAGGTTACGATGATACTTTATCGTCACATTCAGAATCACTAGGAATAAATAGTTTCTTCAATATGGAATACGATGAGAATGCAACTTTGGGTATTGCAATTGCACAGTTCTTACCGCTTTTGACAGCATTGGTTGGTGAACAACATAACGATATATTACTACAAACATCAAATTTATTGAGAAACTATTCTGGATATCTACAAACTGGTGACTCTACCCGTATAGCACAATTCGAAGATGAAGCCGGTAATGAGTATAAACTGTTGATAAAGCATTTTAGAAATCTTTACAAAATGGATCTTATACGTTTGGAAAAGGATCGATTGAACAGTTTTTCATTACGTCAAGAAGGTAATCAGGTCTTTAAACAGGGAAAATTTGGATCTGCAATTGCCAAATATACAGAGGCAATTTTGTTGGACCCAACAAACTATATACTCTATTCCAATAGAGCTGCTTGTTTCACATATCTTAATGCTAATGAATCTGCAATTGATGACTTGACCAAATCTATCGAATTGAACGATGAATTTCAACCTTCTTGGGCAAGATTAGGCTATTGTTATTTAGCAAAGGGTAATGCACTGAAGAGTGTTCAGAGCTATGTTAAGGCATTAGAAATTGCTAAAAGACAGGATCTATTACCACAGTTCATTGACAAATTGAACGAATCTTTGAACTATGCAGAACAGAGAGCATTGTCTCAAGGTGTTCCAAGAAATGAATTGGATCAAGTGACAAGATCGATTAACGACATCAGAATAAGATCTTCGAATCAATCTTCTAACGGATATTCCAGACAACAACAGGTGCCACAACAGCAATCTGGAAATAACTCTCAACAACAACAACAACAAAATGGTAATACCAACAATGGAACTGCAGCTGGAACTCAAATTCCTTTTAATTTCCCCGGTGGTATGTTCTTCACTGGGTTTTCCAATGGAGAAGGTATGGACAATACCCAAGGTAACTTCCCAATATTCACAGACACAGATCAGAACAACGCTGTGGGTCAAGCACTAAACTATATGGTGAATGCATTCAATCTAAATGGTGCTGTTACTCCTGTTATACCAACGACAACGACAACAAGTCAAGGACAACACACTCATCCATCGAATGCACCACAATCGGCACAAGCCCAACCTCAAACTGCAGAACCTAGCCGTAGCACTACAGACCCAAATACTGATGCCCAAATGGATGATGATCCAGAGATTTCAGTCCCAACTGAAAACTTGAATAATGATAACAGTAATAATAACCCTAACGGTGAACAACCACAACAGCAATCTCAAGGCCCACAGGCAAACCAACATACAATTCCACAAAATATACAAGACATCTTCCTTAATGCCTTACCAAATGGATTGAGAACAACGGTTGGGCCAATCATTGTCCAAAGTCTAAACAATGCTTTGAATGCTGGCCCAACTGGCCAAGGTGCAACTTACACAACAGTCACGGTTCCAACTGCGGATGGAACTACTTCTTCTACTACAACTACTTCATCGTCATCGTCATCATCAACAACAACTGATAATGCCACAGCCACATCAGGTGGAAACTCTACAGTTCCAAGTTCAAACACCACACCAAATGCATCAAATAATACTACATCAAGTAGTAGCACTGCTAGTATGACTAATTCAAATAACGGATCGTCTAATACTATAGATGACATTGATCAAATGGATGTTGAACTTGATTAATTATGATCACATGACTATTTACTATAAAATATATACACATATATATCTACTAGTTTCTTGTTTGATAACGATGTAGACATATAGCTATATATTATTAAACACCATCAACTTTTTTTCCAACCAAAATTACCGATTGGGTGGTTACTTTTTCTCCAAAAGATCATATTCAACATTCACTTGTTCAATGTCATCGGTTGTTGAATTGTTTTCAACATCATCATTCATGTCATAATCACTCTTTTTATTGGATCCTTCCTTGTCATTATCACTATCGGAATCACCAAAAGTTCCAGTCCAACCATTTGATCTCAAATATCTCTCAAATCTGACATCTTCCATCATCAAATCGTCTTCTTTTAGGTGAGGAATCGTAAACACAGCCAACAAAACACCAACAGAACCTAAAATTGCAGAAACGATAAAAGTCCATTTTGGTCCATGGTTAACATAGATTGAGTTGAAAGCTTGTGTACCGACAGCAGCTCCGGTCTTACCAAGTGCTGCTGATAGACCGTACAACGTACCACGAACAGGTGTTGCATAACATTCAGAAGAAGTTAAACCCATATTATTACCAGGACCAAAATTACCAAAACTGTTGAACAAACCAAAGAAGAAGATGAATAGACCATTGATCTTTCTCAATTTGTCATAAGCCAGTCCAATGACCAATCCAATGACTAGATAACCTGTGAATCCGATGATCAATGAGATTTTACGTCCCAATTTGTCAACGGTCAATGCACCGAGCAATAATCCAGGTATAGAGATCCATCCTAACAACAATGACCATTCTGCTAATTTCTTCAAATCATCCTTCTCATTACCGTGTAACACTCCAGAGATAATTGTTGAAGAAAAGATACCGTTAGGGAAGGTGACGAAATCATAGATAAACCAACATCCACAAGTTCCCAAGAGTCTTCGCCAGTAGAACTTACCGACCAGTAAATATGGAACGTTCTTCTTGATGTTTGAACTCTTGTACAAGATGGAACTGGCCATCTTGTATCTGAAATAGAAGATTAACAATGGCCAAACACAACCTAGTCCAGTACATAGTCTCCAAACGGTTGAAAGATGGTTATCACCACAAATGGACAAAACGATCAAAAAGATTGAAATAGCAATTGGACCTCCAAGTGATAATGGTAAATTTGTCACCAGGACAAACACACCACCTCTTTTCTTTGTTGCCTCATTTGCACTTTCGGATGAGGCAGAAGAACATGCAGAATATTCACCACCAACACCAACTCCAATTGCACCTCTACAGACGAGGAACATCCAAAACATACCTAATGGAGTATGACCATGTGCAGCAGCAGCCAATGCAGCACCGATGACGATCAAAACAGTTGTTGCGACAATTGCACGTTTACGTCCTAGATAATCACAAGTTAAACCAATTGAAACTTGGCCAATGATTTCACCAACGATAAGTGCGTTTGACACCCTGGTCTTTAATGTCTTATCATAAACTTTTGGATATAACCTTGTGAAAACAGGGTTAAGCATTGTCATAAGACTGTTTTGATAACCATCGGATGCCAATGCAACACCACAACAAATAATGGTAAAGATATCTGATATGGTCTTTGGTTTATTATAACGATTCATACGATGATCTTTGTCATATGAGATTGAATAATCTGTGGAAGATGCATCGTTGTTATCAGCATCTTTAACGTTGGTCAAGATATCTTCTTTGATATCATCGCCATCATTGATCATCTGATTCTTCTGAAGATCAGATGTATTACTCATAGTGGATGATCTTCTTGTTGATGATTTCAAGTAAACGTCTGTCTAATCCAACAACCATTTCAGAGAGAACTTTCCACTTTATATATGGCCTATGTTCTCTTTAAACAATTTCACACATGTGCTTGATTCATTCTTATGCTAGCAATGTACAAATGATACTGGATCATTGTTCATTGTGCAATAAAATGGTCAACAACGTAGAGCAAAGTGTATTATCGACGATCAATACACGGAGAAAAGAACACATGTAGTAAGTCAACGGAAATATAAGTTTAATAGCCCGTTTGCAGGCGTATTTTTCAACTTGCATTGCATAACTGCTGCTGTAGTTTGACACCAAACTCTGCAATTAGCGCACGTGGACGTGGAACATGGGCAAGATGAGCTTTACCTGAAAATACCAAATATTCCTTTCGCAAATTTAGTGTCACGAGGGTGACATGGCTAACCATACTGAGATAATTGTCATTTGAGTTCATTCATCCGGATATTAACAGTTGCCAAGATTCACCAAGCAACTTTCGGAACATTTGATGTGTATTATTATTATCATTATAATCAGGGACGTTTAAGTCCGAGAGAGGCCAACATCAACAGCGTTCAATTTTCTTATGGCGCAGTACTTGAAGACACCGACAGCATCAGCCTCCAAATTCCAATGCTTATCAGTTGACTGTTGAATGTCGATATCCAGCGTACATTGCTCATCACGTTGTGTTTCTTATTGGTACCATAGATACATACAGTTATCCGGGATTCAATGAATATGATCGGCGGAGGTTATATACAAAAAGTGAAACGTGGGCATCTATGGGTACTTGTGACTATGCATAGTCACATTAGTCACAAGTAGGCACACTATACAGTCTAAGGAGTTAATCCATCACAGGACACGTTACTCTATCAAATTCGATCCACTGCTATACTAAAGTGCCACCATACATAGAACTACATCGATAAACTGTATGGTAATGTAACTTACTGTCAGTTGATACCCTCGTGGCTTATAAACTATACCCATTCTGTACAAACAGCTGAATGTCGTATTAAAATCCAAACTTTGAACGAATAACAGATTTGATCAAATCCTCCTTTGCATCGGACAGAGTCTCATTCATAGAGTTACTGGCCTGTGTTGCATAGTCGTTTATCCTTTCTTCAACTGTATCATATCCATTCTGTATGGATCTAAACACCGCTCTCGAAGGATCGTATCCTCCACTCTGTCTCTTACGTACAGGTTTCGCATATGCAAACTCATCATCACTACTACCACTCTTGCCCGTTTTTGTAGAAACTTGTTCCAACGTGATCAATCCGTTACAGATCTGTGATTCTTTTGTCTTTGCCATTGGACGGCGTTCGCCCCCGATCAATAGATCTAGATCTTTGTAGCCTATAAGTGTTTGACCTTTGATCCATTGTGCTGCTCCAACTTGTGGTCTATATGGTATCTTTCTATGGTCATTGAACAATAGATATTCTTCTTTTGGTTTTGGTGATTTCTCATTAGAGTTGCCTTGTCTATTGACAATGTTCACTAATATACTGTTTGATTGGCTCGTTCTCATCAAGATATCTCCATTAGGTAAGACATTGGAATATCTAAGCCATTGTGGTTGTATTTGTGTGACGTCTATGATTGATGAGAGCCTTAAAGTAGTAATCTCTTTCAATTCGGGTAATGAAATGATCTTTATTGTGTAATCTGCAAATAGCAATGGAATACAAGATGCATATGACTTGGTCGATGATGAGGATGACATTGTCTTTAATCCAACAATGGTTAATCCATTTGCACACACATCAGCATTGAATAACTTTGATGAAGATTTTGCCCTCCCAGGTATCAATACACGAAGGTCTCTCCTGGTACTCAACAACAACGAGCCTTCCAATTTTAAACCATCGGATAATTGGTTAAACAGTTCATAGCTCGCAGGTAATGGAGTACCACTATGTTGTCTAAATGGTTCAATGTTCAAGATTCCATACGATTGATCATTTGTTTGTACAACATCAACCAATTGAACGCCAAATCTTCCACTAGGCTCTGGTAGGATTTTAAAAGTTAAACATTCACCTCTGTTTGTCCCTGCAAATAACAATATACTGGAATATCCATCATCTCCAAATGACAAAATGGAGAACTTTAAACACGTTATATGACGATGAGGACTCCCGTTACTAGTATCAATTTTTCTTCCAACGTTATCTTCATAGATAACTGCAGGTCCACGTCTATCAACAACTATTAGATCACCACATTCATATGCAATTGCAACAAATCCAATATCACTGTTGTTTAATGCAGATATTTTACCTCTTTGTCCATGGATAGCCACAATTGGTAAAAACCCTTCACGTAGATTTAATGGAGTTTGACTCTTAAGATCAATCAATAGTTTCACTTCTCTCTTAATAGAAAGATTATTCATCCTTTGTTGTAACAATGCCGATGCATTTGGATCAAACATTCGATTTTGTTCAAACTTGTACAATACGACATCACCACCGGATGTTGCAACTGCCAATTCACCGCTTTCTCCGGCAAATGAAACTTGGTCAATCGAAATATCCTGAAATTCAAATGAGTTCAACGTTTGAGCAACATCAACTTCCAAAACACAGCTCTTATCGTTCAAATCATCCATAGCATTACATGAAACGTCAAACAGACGTACTAAGCCATTTATATGACCAGTTGCCATGGCTGAACGTATTTCACTTGCACTATTATGCCCAGAGTTGTTGGTGTTTTTCGTATGTGGGAATCCACCGGTTAACAGCTGTGCTTCTCCTAGTCCCTTGTTCACCATATAAGAACGTCCAATCATCCCAAGCCATCTCTTCTTAGGAACAACAAACGTTTCGCTAACAGTGGTCATTGGATGAATCCATAGAAGACTTTGTGGTAATAACGTTGCCACTGTATTGTCATATGACATTTTTGTTAGGTTAACAGTGATAACTTCACCTGATTGAAGTAACACTAATATGAATCTTGGATCATCACCACCGTCAAAAAACGATGTCCGGGTAGCTAATGATATGAAATCATTGATCTTATTGGGAAAATTGATCACCCGTTCTTTACCATTGGCATAAAACTTGCCCATCTTTTCATAGGAAGTCAAACTATATTTAGGTGCAACTCCAAAGCTTAGTATGGAGATGGTATCGTGAGAACTTCTCCTTTGAGATCCATCAACATTTATCACCAATGAAGTATCATCATGATTAGAATGACATATCCATCTCATATTAATATCCTTTAAGGGCTCGTTTGATATGGTTCTCGTTTGTATTAACTGTCCAGTTAATGCATCCCAAAACATCAAACAACCATTGTCATATGCCGTCACGATATTAAGAGAGTTAGGATGATATTTGGCACCTAGTAGAAACACAGATTCAGTGTCAGGATATACAAAAGACACCTTGATTTCATCAGTTGACAATGAATATATCAATGCAGATTCTTTATAGCAGATCAACAGAGTTCCAATATCTCTTGGATTCAACTGGATTGATACAACAGGTGATAGTTTGTTTCTTGGTAGTACTCTTTTCTGTAGATTATCAAGTTTATACCCAGTTATCGTACCGCGGTCAATGTCATATGACAATATAGAGCCGTTCTGTAGACCAAGAAACATCCAATCCAACGAAGGATCGGTTTCAAATGCAGTGACAACACCAGGAGGTGAAATGGAATGAAGGATCTTATTGGTCAAGAGAGAGATCACAGTGATAGTACTCTTAGAGTCCATACACATAAGATAGATTCCCTTGATGAATTTCAGATGTTTGAGTTCACCACTTCTTGGTATGCTTATGACAACTTCAACTTGTCCTTGGCCAAAGATATGGATATCGCCCTGATCTGTTGATAATGCCAAGAGACTCTGTGTAGGGTCATAGCCCATACCGACTACTTTACCATTGATCCCGAAAGTATTGATCTAATCGTTCAATGATTGATTGCTTGGTTAGTAAAGTGTTGTTGTAGTTCATTTATAAGGGAACAAAGCCATCTCGGTACTTACGTCATCCAAGGCGAAGGAGCTCTTTGAAAGACCCTGCGAAAGGTCAGTGGCACCGACTGTCTTTATCGCATTGCTGACATGGGCCTTCAGTTTCTTACTTCTGAACATTGCGTTTGTACTGCTGGTTTCTGTTTTGGAAGTGGCAGTTGTGTCATTTAAAATGAGAATCGAGCGCTTTAAACACGGATGCTTTGAATATGGTCATAACTATCAGCATCAATGTACGAATCATCGTTTGGGGCACACTTAAAATAGTATTAAGCGAGAAATATCATTAAAATGGCCATATTGGGAAACTTACCTAAAAGGGCAACATATATACTACTCTACAGACTAGTACACGCTTTGTGATACAACACCATGTTTTAGCATTATGTAACATACGATACCATTTACTTGTTATTACAACGACAAGAGCAACCAGGAACCGGACACTCAACACTTTTCGAAAACCAATCTTCTGCGTGTCCAGCATGCATTCCATGATTACAAGTGAGACAAAAACTAGGCCATTCCTTAAATTGATGGATCCTTCTTTCATCCTCACTTTCGTGTTGAGATACATCTCTTGGAAGTGGTCTTCCCAATGACAAGAGACAAATAGCACATTTAGGAAAAGAAGCTCCACAATGAGGACAAACTGCCGATGATGAAGAAGACGTTCCTCTGGTCGAGCTGCTCATCTTTCCAGATGTTGGGAATTTCTTGGTTGAAGAAGAAGTATCAACTTTGAAGATATTCTTATTGCATCTAACACATTGAAGTTGAGCCTGTGAGCCAATAACTTTAACGGTGTTCTTTCCATTGGATCTCTTAGATAGTCGGGCTCTTCCAACATCAAATTTGGCCCTTGCAGAAAACATACTCCAACTGTTCAATAACGTGCGATAAGAATGTATCCAGTTCTCTGCCCTTTCATCTTTGAAGTATTTCGGAACTCCAAAACTAGACGTCAATGCTGCTGTTTGAACATCAGAGGTTCTATCAACATAAGACTGTATCAAATCCATACCAAGTGGTGTTATACCCGTAAGTATCAAACCTTCAAGTTCTCCCTTTTGGATATACCTTTCACCAACTTTATTGAGGAAATTCGTTAAATCTTTATCGGAAAGATATCTCAAAGCAACACCAACCCTTTCCCTCAAAGGTAATGAAGTCTCATCCAATACACCCCACCAATCGTTATCAGCAATATATGCAAATATTGATCTCAGATATGGATCATCCAGCTCTGTACTTAGGTTTCTACATTGGTCCTTCCAGAGGTTATCCTCGTCCGATTCTCTTTGCACCAAGTACCCTGAAATGGCGGTACCCATCAGTCTGAGAGTACGGCTTTTCGAACTTGATAAAATCTGCACAGCGCGAGCAACATCACCGAAGAATACGGCCCACGCGGCTGCTTTAGTATGATGACCGGCATTGACGAGTCTTTTGAAAACTTGTTCTAGTTCTTGGGGAGTGAAATGGAATCCAGCAACAATGATACAAAGTTTCCGCTGGGCTTCTTTACTGGTTCTCACAACTGACATGGATTTTGTGTTTCTTGTTTTGAGTATCTCTTTAACACTTTGATTAAAAGTCTCTGGTGTCAGGTTTTTATTTATAAACCGATCTTGATTTGCAAGTGCATCAACACCCTTCCATATACCCAATACACCCTCATAGGATAGATCCAGTTCGCTTGATGACATCAATTTACTCTGTGCTGTACTTCTGGAAATGTCTAACCATCTCCAAGTTGATCTTAAGAAAAGGTTATTATCTATGGTCTTCAAACTATCAATTATTTCAACGTTTTTACCACAATCGATTCCATATCCCATGTAGGCTCTTCTTCTCATCTTCACACTTATGTCGTTACCCAAGACCTCGGTTGGTGTATAGAATTCACCATTTTGAGATTCATCCTGGTCCGTTGTATCTTCGTTCTTCTGTAGATTATCTTTATAATCGTACATATCATCGCTTTCATCTTCGAACATACCTGTTTCATTTGAAAGTTGATTGGACAGCCCTAGATCGTCCGAGTCTGCATAATGGCTATTACCATTGCTATTTGAAATCTTTAAATCTTCAACTTGATCCATTATAGTTTCATCAACTGTTTCTATAAAAGTCCCAGTCCAGCCTGTCAATGCCATATCGTTAAATGAGTTGAAATTAACAGATCTCGGTGCTTCTGTAACGGGCATCTTGAAGACGGAACCCGTCATTCTCATACAGACAAGACTTATGCAATCAACACCAGGTTCATCTGCATAATCAAACGAAATCACACGATCGTATTTGGTTCTAACATCCTGGACACTTGATACGAACAATGAGTCATGTTTATTCTGTTGAGTGATACCAGTTTGCCATCTCCTTATTAGTTCACCCCCATGAGAAGTTGCAAATTCGCATCTTCTTGACGGATGATAACGGAAGCAAGAGGTGTTGTTCTTTCTCGTGGTGTCTCCAAGCAATTTATTCAACGATAGTAACGGCTCAGCAAACGAGGGTGATAGTCTTCTTCGATCATATATCGCAACTGTCCCATCGTCTGCAAAGCCGGCAAAGTAGAACTGGTTAAATGGATCTGGCGCAATCCCATGCACAGCTTTGGATGGAATTTGGAAAGCCGGAGAAGAAACCCTAACGTCAATGTCTCTAATCATCTTGGTACTTCCTGCCAAAAGGTTTGTCTCGTTGTAGAACTGAGTGGATAAAATGGTCTCATTAGGGATGAATGAAAACGTTGGTTGTGTTATATCTTGGTTCTGGGTCTTTGTATATTGGCTGACATTGAAGATATTAACGCCATTCTCATTTTTTGATCTGTCAACACCAACAGCCAATAGTCCCTGAGAGTTAAATGAGAGGGTTTTACACGCTCTGTTTCCAAATTTCACTTCAAGTGTGGATGATTGTGGAGATAGCACGTCGAAAAGCTGTACTGATCCATCTTCTTGTCCTACAGCGACTAAACCTGGAACGGCTCTTGAGTAGTCCAAAGCCGTTAAGTTGTTGAACCCTTTTCTAGTGTAGAGTTTGGTGATACTCTCCTGTTCGGGCCCCTATAGTTCATGATACATGAACATATAAGTTAGAGATTGTAATTGCGAATAAAGGTGAGTAGTAGACATCAAAATACTCACCGGATTATGTATCGTTTGGTAGACTGATACCTCATCTGCCAAGGGGTTCACGGTGACAAATCGTTGTTCATTAGCATCCTCCCATCCATAAGCTCGCACAATTTTACCCATTGTGAAGTTTGTAATATTCTTGCGTTTGATGGGTTGTGTGTTTGTATTCGTCAATCAAACCTGAAAGCCACTAGTGTAACTATAAGAATTGGTACATTTCTATGTTGATCAAACCAGTTGATGGGGGGCACACTCCGTAATCTCAGTTTGTGATTCTCAAGAATTAAATTTGATGGTAAAGCCCGCAACCAGTAATTTCCTGAAAAGGCAGTATTCCCAAATAGCTCATTTAGACCATATTCAATGAGCGCACAGTAATTAAATCAGCTGACCACTTTCTTTTTAACTTCCACCGAGTTCCTTCAAAGTCCGGCCCACACTTAGCTCTGTTGCCCCGACCAGCGGTCATTGTTTTTTTTCCCACCACCTCGAAGCGCTCATGCAAAAACGAAGAGATAGATTTTCTTTTTTTTTTGCTTGATTGTGCGCATGAACTCATACTAATTATAAGTGAGCCATATTTTTTTTTTACTGGTTTGTTTATTATAAATCAACAGCTGAGGCTCATACAATCTTTGAAAAACCGTACCATAATATTTAATTACACCTAACGGCTTGTTACGGGTGTTCAGTATATATAGATCAAACTATCATAAGATTGAGTTAGGACTATACTGCTAGCTCTCTTCGGTATACGCTGCACACAATAATATACTCACAAGATGGTGATGGAACTTCCAATACTCGAGGACTACGAAGTCTCTCCAAAGACCGGGTTCTTACCTGATGAGCTACCCTTGGAGAGACTCACAAGCAAGTATTTTACTCCATGGGAGGAGATCGCCAGCGTGCTCCCTGCTCTGATCCTTACAAAGAGAATCAGAAAGTTCGTGGACAAGATGCCATTGCTCTCCATCTCCTCGATCAAGAATGACAAGAGAGAACTCAGACGTGCGTATTCCGTACTCAGTTTCATGACACATGCGTACGTATGGAGTGTTGACACTCCAACAGATCATCTACCAAAACAACTAGCAGAGCCTCTGTTACAAGTGGCTGAGATCCTGGAAGTTCCACCTCTTGCCACATACTCAAGTTTGATTCTATGGAACTTCAAGACAATTATGCCATCGAGTTCACTTTTTGATTCGGACGAAGAATGGGATTTGGATAATCTAACGACAATTACCACATACACCGGATCCATCGATGAAAGTTGGTTCTACTTGGTCTCTGTCTACTTCGAATATAAAGGTGCTGCTTGTATAACCAGAGGCTTAGACGCAATGCAAGCTGTTCGCGATAATGACACTTTGAAAGTCATAGAATGTCTCAAATACTTGGCTGAAAGCATTGACATGCTTGGATCCGTGCTCATGAGAATGGAAGAGATGTGCGATCCTCATACTTTCTACTATAGAATTAGACCTTACCTCGCTGGATGGAAAAACATGGCTGATGCCGGATTACCAAAAGGTTTGAAATATGGTGATGAAACAACATACAGAAGTTTTGCAGGTGGTTCAAATGCTCAGTCTTCCTTGATACAGACTCTTGATATCATGCTCAACGTTGAACATTTCCCTACTGGAACGAGACCTCCGAAGGACTCAAAGGGAATTTCCGCACAATCTGGGACTAATAACTTTATGAATGAGATGAGAGATTATATGCCAGGTCCACATAGAAGATTTTTAGAACATCTTCACATGGTTTCAAACATCAGAAACTATGTCGTTGAACAGCAAAATCCGCAGTTGACATTAGCATATGACGCTTGTTTAGCCATGCTTAAATCTTTCAGAGATAAACATATTCAAATTGTTACACGTTACATCATCATTCAAGCGAAGATGTATAAGAAGGCTGGTTCCTCAAACACTCTTCGCTCTGGTCTTTCCAAAACAGCTGAAAAGACGGAACAGAAGGGAACAGGGGGTACTTCGCTTTTACCCTTCCTTAAACAATGTCGTGATGAAACCGGTGATCCAGCTGCTGGAGATTGGGGTAAGAAAATACTGGGCGAAGGTCTCTTGAATACTAGATCCAGGCCAGTCAGACAAGAGAATGAAGATGTTGACTCTGCGAGATCCACAAAGAGAGCAAGACTAGGTTTAGCAGGCGAATGGGATGATGCTGTGGATGAGAAGACAGGCCATTGGTAATGCTATCCAAACTGCATATTATAAAACGACAACGTTACACTATTTATACGAATTACATGACCGATTATACACAATTTAAATCTAACAATAATTAATTGCTTGTACTATATGTAGTTGATATGACTTGGAGTGAGAAAATTACAAGCCCTTTAGGAGACGAGTAACACTGTCATAACCGTGGTCACCTCTGGCCTCGGAGAGCTTCTCTTGCACTTTCTCAACAACTTGATCCAGTTCAATAATCTCACCATCATCATTGGCAAACTCTGGGCCCAATCTCTTAACTCTCACTTTACCCTCTGCAAATTCCTCTTTACCCAATATAACAGCAACACTAGCACCGGATTTATCAGCTGCATCAAATTGCTTTCTTGGATTAACCTTGGCCTTATAGACGTATTCTGTTTCGATCTCTGCATTCCAGAGCTGTTTGGCAATACGCATACGTTCTGGTAAGAGACCCTTCCAGTCAGGACCTCCACCAAAGGCCATAACAAACACTTGGGTAGCAGTTGGTTTAATATTGTTATTCTCGTCAGAGTTTGCAGCTTCACGGGCCTTGATCAAAGAAAAGATTCTCTCGATACCAAACGATATACCAATACATGGGATCGATACCGATTTCTTACCGTTTGCACTTGCAAACATGTTGACCAAGTTATCATAACGACCTCCAGCAGCAATAGAACCAACACCGACGTATTCGGATGCATCTTCATCTTCTGATTTCTTCTTCTTCTTCAACTCGGCAGCGTTTGAAGGTGGGGCACTTGCAGATGTGACACATTCATAGATCAATCCTGTATAGTAGTCCAGGCCTCTTGCTAATGACAAATCAAAGGAAACTTTTGGAACAATGTCAAAAGCCTCGAGATATTCCAAAAGGATCTCCATGTCCTCTAAACCTTGAGCCGCAATTTCATCCTTGGTCAATTCATCCTTTTCTTTCAAGATCTGCAACACTTCTGACAATGAACCGTTCAGTTTGACATATTCACCAATCTTATCAGCTGTTTCCTCCGTTTGGCCCTTTTCTTCAACCATCTCCTTCTTAACAGCTTCCCATGGAGACTTATCCAACTTGTCAACAGCCGAGGAAATCTTTCTAACGTCTTCATCTTTAACACCACATACTTTAAAAATTCCATCGAGAATCTTTCTGTGGTTCAACTTGATCTTGAAATCGTTGATTCCCAAGCCTGTCATACCTTCAACCAAGATTGATAAAATCTCAGCATCTGCAACCATACGATCATAGGTTCCTGCAACATCAAAATCACACTGATAGAACTCTCTCATACGACCTTTGGTCATTGCCGGTTGGTCACGTCTGTAGACCTTGGCAATGTGGTAACGTTTGATATTTTGAATGTTGTTCATGGCAACATAACGAGCAAATGGCACAGTCAAGTCGTATCTCAATGAACATAGTTCACCACCTTGATCTTCCAAGTTGTAGATCAATTTGGAGTCTTCACCGTATTTACCAGCAAGAATTTCACGCAATTCAAAGACTGGTGTGTCGATGGTGACACCACCATGTCTCTTGAAGAGCTGGGAGAGGGATGAAAAGATGGCTTCACGGATAACCATGTCTTTATCAGCCCAATCCTTTGTACCTTTTGGTACTTTGAGTTGGAATTGAGCTGCTGCCTTTTCCTTCTTGTTTGTCTTTTTGACGACTGTTTCCTTGACGATTGCTTCTGCTGATGACATGATTGTTCTAGTTGAAGTGAGCTTCTTTATCATGAACCTGGGAGCGCCAGTGTTTGTGGTTGAACTGGTGGTAACACTTGAGCTGAAATGATACCGCCATTTTCTGCTTTTTTGACCCTATCAAAATGTCCATGTCGATGAGCCATAATCCAAAAAAACCTTTGATGTTTCGCGGGCTGCGTAACCGCAAGGACACTGAATAATACACAGCATATCCAGTAATTACAGGATAACAATAATAGTACAATTGTAGAATTAAGGTAGTAGTACACAATTTGATTTGTCTAATCTATATAATCACTTGAACTTCTCAGAGACAGCATCCTGTCCACGTTTGATGTATTCATCTCTTGATACATAAGCTGTGCCAAATGAGTTCATACTTGCCAAGATCGTGGCTCCTAGCCATACAGCGTTGGTTCTTTCTATAATCGAAGGGTTTGAGAAACTTTGGATATTGTACTGTGGTAGGAATCTTGATAAGTCTGATAATAGTCTCTGTTCCAGACCTGGGATTAAAGAAGTTCCACCAGTGATGACAATGTTGGACAATAGAGCATAGTAGGTTTCATTTGATACTTCAAGTTTCTTAAGAGACGATAGTATCAGTTCTGTTAGACCTAATGATTCTTCGGGTAAGTTGATTCCTTCTAATGCATATTTCTGTGGTACAAATAGAGGCTCTGATAATAGCGCTTGCTCTTTGTCAACTTCAACCCTTTTAGCGTTTGGTAATTCGAAGGATCTTGCACTGACATTAAACTCAGTCTGCGAGTTCACTATTGGATAGTTGGAGACTGAGAGCATCGTTGCCTTGAAATCATCCAATATCTTGGAGACTCTTAGCCTCTTTATAGAATCTGAGCCTTTAAACAACGACTCAAGTTCAATTCTCAAAGGTTTACAAACCGACGATAAGTATTGATGAACATGTAAGCTTAGGAAGTCACCAGCGAATTTGGAGTGAACAGCACCTTTATAGAGGACTGTACCTTCGACAACTGGTGTAATTGAAGTTGTCGAAGCACCAATATCGATGATTAAAGAAGTTGAACGTCCAACTCCATATGTAACACATAATGGAGATTTAACAATCGCCAGAACAGGTATTTTTAGCTTGTCGAATGCCAATTCACAAAGTTTAGTTCTGTTCTTCTTGTTATTCCAAATCTCTTCTGTGATGATCAAGGGTTGATCCATTGGATCAACGTGTAGTTGATCATATATATAACGCCAATTAGCCTCCAATGCATCCCAATTGTACACTAATCCATCGTCTAATATGGTCAAGACTTCAGTGTTATCACTATCATTATTGTTGTCGGCATCATCGTAATAGTAGTCTTCACCGATTATAATCTCACCGTTAGCATTTTTAGTATAAAGCGAAGAGAATATCAATTGTGGTAATTGATCATTCGAAAAACCAGCACGCGTTTGACTTGATCCATTTTCAATGACAATGGATGTTATTGTGGTCATTGTGAGATATATATGTGTATGTGTATAGTGATTTAATCAAATAAGATGAAGCAGTATGATCGGGTTTTAAGTGAATGATTTGGTATTACTATTAAACAGCTTGTTCCTGTAGCTTACGCTTATTGTATTTGTTTTGATTTTGATCGCTAATTTGAAAGTTCACAAATTTCTGTTGACTTGTCTAGTGGTGTTTGGATGTTTAGATCTCGGTCGCTTTTATTGAACCGTAGGAGTGAATGGCAGATTTTATTACGAAAACAACAACAAACAGCCATAGCTAACTTAACAGACAGTGGTGGTGATGATACGATAGACCATTGACATAACATCAGCAAGCAACATGCCTGACGTAAAGGAATATGAGCAGCTGAAGAAGCAACTACAACAGGCTATTCTAAAGAAGAAACAGCTCGACCAAAAAGTCAGTGCACTGGAGGAAGAGATCTATCAGAAGGAAACAACATATCTATCAGAATCTCATGGGAGTATAGTACGTGGTTTCGAAAGCCTTAAACAGAAGAAGAAACCTCTATTCACGGACGATGATCGTGTTTTCTCTCTGAGCTCTTATACTTTTGTAAGACATTTGCAGAAACAGGATGATGAAGACAGCGTAGAGAATACACCATCTGCGGTACCGAGTGCCGGTAATGGAAGCAGTACAGGAAACGGCACAGCTGGAGGCAGCGCTGGTACGGGGAACGGAACCAGCGGTGGAGGTGGTAGAAAGAGAAGAAGAGATGATAACTAGATCTACGGGATGTTTGTATATCGAGAGCTTTAATGAGACCATGAACGTATAACCTGTCGGTGACCGTAGTAGAATGAGATACTGGTGTAGATCTCAGATAGTTCAGCGCGTATGAAAATGAAAAATAAATTGTGCTCGGGGGTGAACACTGAAAATATAAACTCCAGATGTATCACATATTCATCATAGTTCTTCACTTCAGATCTCTTATATCCCCTATCCATATTCATTCTCACCCTCACAATCCAATTGCTACGATGTTGCTGATCAAAAGATCTCTCCATATCCAAGTCGCCTCGACTCAATCTCTCATATCGAATACATTATCAAAATCATCAATATCATCATCGGCAATAGATGATATCACTTCCGCTGGTAGTACCGACCATATCACTCCATATGGTCAATTGCCACTGTTTAAAGCATTGGGGAATCCGCCATCTCTACTACAGATCAACGTTCAACCTTCACTGCCTGTTGTGGTTAAATCAAATTCAATAGTCTCATTATCAAATGTTGATACTTCCAGTATTAAGCAGATCTATGATTTTAAGAGATTTTTCTTGTTTAACCTTAACCCAAAGGCATTGTCTACTTATCATTCATTCGAGTCGACTGTTCCTAGTCAACTGTTGATAAATAGCACCACTGCTAATAAAAGTCTCTGTGTCTTGACATTGGATGGGTTAACGGATTATGCAATCTTCAACGGATACGATTCTCTGCTATCCTATTCTGGTGCATCTCTCCGAGTTGACACCCAAAAGGCCCCAGTGAAAGGTTTGAAGCATTGGGCATACACTTTGATCCAAGGGCGTGGAGAAGCGGTTATACAGGGTAATGGCGAGATCCATAAACTCGTACTGGACCAAGGCGAGGAAGTCATTGTGAATAAGCAGGCTCTGGTGGGTGTCACTGTGACTGGTAAGTTGGAATGTATTACTCCATGGACTCTCAAGGGCTCAAATGTCGATGCAGAGGAAGTCCAACAGCCACCAACCACAATCACTGCGCCAGCAAGCATCACATCCACAAAGCAACTCGTGTTGGGCTACTGGAACATGACACGCTCGATCTTACGCGCTGTCAAGTCGAAGATCCTTGGTTCCATTACAGGCGTTAATGGCTTTGTCAAGATTATGGGCCCACGCACAGTCCTATTGCAGTCACAGCAACAGGGCTTTAACGGCAACATAATAAATGATGTCTCATCCAACTTGGTAAATTTGCACAACCAGCCAATAGGCGTCGTTGAAAATCAGCTGGCTGCATCTGCCGAGTTATATTCCCAGCAGACACTGAAATCCAAAGATCCAAAGGATTATCTCCACTATGCTAAAGTGGTCAATGGTGATGTTATTTTCACATCAACTCCTGACTTCTCAAAGACTGTGGAAAATTTGACTGTTAGGGATAAGAAGACAGAGTAAAGCAACACACCATATACATATATTGATATACTATTACAACGGTTTATAATATCAGAAAACAATGTATGATTATAGAACAATGACAAAATATAATTAAATAATAGAACAAATTGGTATATAACCCACAGAACAAAGTAGAAGAAGAAACAGTATAACATTAAACAGTATAACAATAAACCATACTAAACTATTCATTCAGCTCTTGGCTGCTCATAGTCTGTACTCGAACTGAAACTAACACTTGTATTAAGGTTAGCGTTACCGTATCCTAATTGATAGTTTGGATATCCACTGTAATACTCATACTGGCTATTATTGTGAAAATGGTTAAAAGTGCTACTATTACCCGGAGTTGTATCCATATTCGTAGTACCGTTCTGTTGAGCTAGTGTTGGCAATGGGGAGTAGTTTGCATTTGCAGGTGAGCTAGATGTATTCAGTTGATCATAGTATTCGTATGGATTAGTGTTGTTATCTGTTGCGGTTGTTACACTTCCATGATGTGAGCTGACACTATCATTAGCCATCTGTGATACTTGGCTATAATTGATATTGTGAATATTATCCTGCTGGAATGAACTGAATGGATGATAAGACTCTAGATACATCATCTGCGGATTCATTGGATTAGACTGTACCATTTGATTATTATATTGTTGTTGCTGTGTCACTGGTAGACTCGGATCAACAATATACTTATTCAGCACCTTGGACAATGCAGACTCAACAAAGGACCAGAATAATACCTTGACATCCTTTTCAACGTGACGTGGCTTTGGTGAATCATAGTCCATTATCAATCCAAAAAACGAGAGTAGTTTAGGTGATGCCTTTGAGACGGTCAACGGCTTCAGACTCTGTAAATTTCTTCTTATTCTATTCTTCTCTTGAACAGGGAAGTTCGCATGGACCAGCTGTCCTAAAAGCGTTATGATATCCACAGATGTGACAAAATGACGACCTAGCTCTTCGGAATAGATACATGATATCACAGGCATCCCTGTCTGGTAGTCCTTTTGCTGTATCGGTCTGAAAGACAAGGACAATCGGTTATAGTTCTGTGTCCAACTCATCAGTACTAGTCTCCTCTTACTCTGGATCTCCTCTGGAGTCCAGTTGTATATCATCGATTGGATATCGCCTTGTATGTCCATTCTCACCTTTACGAGACTCTTGTTATCCAGCTCCTCTGGTCGAAGAACTGTGGTAGCTCTGACAAGCCTTGGAGATGGGATGGACGTTGATGAAGATGAAGAAGACCCGACTAGCGTGCCTTGTCCGTGGTAAAACGTCTTTAGACCTGGGTTATCGTACTGTCCTGGTGGAGCAGGTGCTGCTTCTGCTGTTTCTTGTGCTGTTGTTTGTGCCAGTGGCTGCATCTGCATCTGCATCGGCTGTTGGAACTGGTAGCTAGATGGAACATCTTGGAAGTTGTTTCTCAGTCCCTTATTATGTGATCCATGTCCATATCCGTTGATCATCATAGAATCTTGTGGATTATTGTAATACAGCTGATCAAAGTACTCAGAAGTATTGATGAAGGGAGAAATTCTGGTAGAACTAGTCTGACCCACTGCAAAAGATGCTGGGTTTGATTGACTTAAGAGAGTGACGAATGTAATTTTGACTGACTTTCTTGGAAAATATATGATGCTCTTTCTGTTGTACCGTTTTCTGATGTAAAGCAACTAGTCCGGTTCAAATATAATAATAAAGCGTATGAAGGCTGTACTATATGCTTATGGACAGAGTAACTTTTGGAAGAGTCTGGTACCGTTAGATGTTTGGTTAAGGAGCGTGCAATGGGATGTCTTTTGGGCTGATGTAGTAGAGGGCTTTGAAAGATGCTTTGAGTTGATGATGCTCTATAACAGTCCGGTCAGTGGAGTATAGCAGCTGGCTGAAGCTATATATAGCGTTGTGTAACAGTGAAACGCTGCTGTTGTAGTACTAGTATGCAACGAATTAGTGCTTGTGTGACGTTTTGTTAACCCACTTCTCTAGTCTGATTTGTCGATACTCAAAGGGCGGAATCTGGTGTCCTTTAATACTCTTGGGCCTCATAGATTTATGATAATAAATTTATATTTTCTACCCTGATATTGTAGAAGCTGGCGTGCAGCTGCTCAAATTATTGACTAAGGAACGAGGTCAGTTACGTCTCGCCTACTGATGTATTGTGTCAATGATCGTTATTATTATACAGGCCTCTGCAAAATAATAATTAAAACCCATTACTCAAGAATATGCAAGCGGCGTTTTCGACAATAAATATAGGCGTGTCATTCGTGTTTTTTTAAGGTTTCTACCGTATCCAGCTCATGCTAGTTCTTGTTTTTGTCTCTGTTATTTGTCACTTCTGGATTATTCTACATGTTCTAACCAGCACATGCACGATCATGTTACATCATTTAGCCCACCTCCGATCCATTTGGAACAGCGATACTGAGTTGCGCTCATGCATATAGCGCTCATCTTCTAGCAGCTTCTAGCTCGATCTTCTTTGAAAACTCCCTGGCGTGTATATTACTATTAGACTAGTGTTCTTGTTATTTATAAATCTTAGCTGGCAGCTGCTAATGCAATTTGCCGCTTGCGGTTTCTGCTTTGAACCTAGAAAATAACAATAAACAGACCAAAAAATTGCATAAAGACGGGAAAAAAAACTTATCCATGTGCAATATGCAGCTGCAGCTGCATATGCAAACTGCAGAAGCAAATGCGATATAGCGTTTGGCCCTGCTGCCTTCATCAGTCGTTTTGAGAATAGTTGCGCAATATCAGTAAGCGCCACTATAATATCGCATACATTAAGCTAGCTGCATGAGGAGATCAATTATTATACATGGAAACAACATAGTTAGTATAGTACAGTCTCAGAACCCAGTACAAGGGAAGACTATTCTGAGCTCTTCAACGAAGATGGGTGTCGACCGATCATGCGTCATCGCCGCTTTGTTCTTCTTTAACCTGCCTATACATTGTGCTTCTTTCTTTTTACTTCCATAGACCACCCTCAGTGCTACAAACATCACCAGCAGTCAGTTAAGATATTTAGTGATTTTACAAGAAATGGAAGAGCTCGTCTCATGGTCAATCTGGCAATTTGTATAGTACGCCCTTCGAGATAACATTGTTGTACTGTTGAGCCATGAACACTGAACCTTTACTGGCACTAGCAGTCTAGAAGATTAATGCTCAATTGCTCAGCTGAGTTATTTGTGGGATTTTTGATTGAGTTATAAGAGAGCAAAAAGCTCTTTCATTCGGAGGGATACTTCACCTCTTGGTCACTCAAAGACAACCTCCAAACAGCTATCGGATATCATATGAACTCTGATGATTGTAGGAATTATTATATGGTTGAGTGCTACGCTATATAATAACATAAAATCTGATCACTAGTGAATGTTAAAGTCTGTGAGATTTTGATAATTGACCCCTTGAATTCAAACTCTGGTACAAAACCATTCAGGTCCGTTGTTGTCCAGCCTTCACAAGATCTTATAGTACCCGGTGTTACAGTGTGTGTATAAACAGATATCCTAACTTGAATTGATCACGCAATAGCTGTGTCTTATCGCAGCTCATATATCATACTCTAAATGATCTATCAAAGAGCCTAAAATTATAGGCCGGATTCGTGCCGTTGTCACACTCTGTTTGATGCACAATCTAGAGTACCCACTCACATCTTGATAATATACGTATTTTTGGTCGATAAACATCTTGATAATAAGATTAAGTAGAGCTAGGTACGCGACTAGTCAATTCTTCCCATTAGGGTCGTTTTGAATGTCTTTTCATAAATGAAACTAATGGTTTCGAATCAACCTCGATTTAACCCCGTAGAATAGCCAGAGCTGAGACATAAATAGCAGCAACTAGTTGAGTATTCTAGCTGAGTCGTGTTAATGATGTGGCTTTTTTGCCTATTAAACTAAAATGGTTCTTACTATCAGCTATCACGGGAACCTGGATTCTATGTCAGACTCGTATATCAGTGTCTTTCTGTGATAGCTTATGCACCAAAGTATATAAAGATTAAAGTTTTGATAGTTGAACGAGCTTTAGTCATTGATCAACATTAACACGGCCTTCTTATTTATTAAATCAATGTACCATAGGGTTTGGTATCAAGTGCATCGAAACAATGACGATGTCTTCACCGGCATATCAAGCTGAATATCATGAAGCTCAATATCTTGAAGCTGAGTTGATCTTCGCTCACCTGGAATCGCCTGCCTCTTAAGTGCATTGTGCAGCTCCCCACTGATAAACTAGCGTCGAAGTCTAGAGGGTTAGCAGATTAATAATAACCTTGTGCCTTTAAATCGCCCATTATTGAAATTGGTATACAGATGCAGCTATTGACAGTGTAACACGTTGCAAGCCATGCACAACAGTACCTAGGTCAACACCATTAATATACAAACGTGATGTCTGATTTGCGCTGGTCAGTGAATTTCAAAGCGTGTCGACAAAGGTGTGTGCAAGTGAGCTATATATTTATTCAAAGATACTGTACTACCTCATGCAGCTCTATTAATTCGATACTTCATATATGGTTCACTCATAATATTGTTATCCCAATAATTATAAGCAGTGTATTAGAGACGTCAATATTAAGTTCACTGCACACAACAATATTGTTGGTGATAGCCGGTAGCTTCGTAATTACTAATTAATAATATCTCGATATCGAGTCCCTTTCAGGATCCGGCTAGTAATCTTATCTTACAGCTGTTATTCCGACTACGTCTTGAACCCTCGCAATGTGTCAATATTATCGTTCCTTTGAGACGTACCACTTCTTTTCCCAATATCCAATAACTATAAGCTCTAAGCGAGAACTCGGACTCTACGTTACGAGGTAAACTGGCTCAAATAATATGCTATGCGTTCGAATTAATACAAAAGCTGTTAATTGATGCTAGTTATCGTGTATATTAATAAGAAGCGTTTGGACACATAGTTAAGCTTATAATACTTAGTGGTTGTTTATTAAGCGCGCCTTCAAAATCTGCTAAGGCGGACATTACTGTACATTATTTACGAACTTCTAAGGTTATTTTTTAGCAGCAAGCTGAAAACAATAAAGAAACTAGTAGTAATTATTATATTATATCTAATTACAAGATTTGAGCTCACTCTACATATAGCTGAGATGGTCGAGTGGTAATAGACAATATAAAGCCCCGCTACTTTAGATAATCGAAGGTTTATCATAAAGTGGGGTTGTGTATATGAGACTGAATCAAAGTAGCACTTCGAATCTAAAAGGTTTGTACCATATACTTATCAAATAAGGCTGATTTCAGAGCCAGGTAAGTCTCATGTGAGCAGGCCGAGCTTCATGGAGGATTATTCAGTAATTACAATACGCGGGTGGTACTACCGACGCTGTACTGGCCAAGGCATAAATCCGATATTGGCGTTCAATGATATTGAACGCGATGATGATGCAGAACTCGGGCGCCCTGTTGGGGGTTATGCTGTATATCAGCTATAGTGCATGATACTGCATACCACTACATGAGGAGCCAGTAAATCACTGACACTGAACAGGTGATCATAGCTGTAATATAACATTAGAGTTCTCTGCAAGGAAAAAAAGAAATAGCCCTAAAAATTATCTTCATGTGATCATGAGCGCTATTATTAATAATGATATCACTCTTATAAGATTGAAAACGGGATATCCCGAGATTAATGATGACGTCGACGACGTGGAACGAGGAGATCTTATAAATGTAAATTTCCTTATACGTCATTATATTGACTTGCTCAGCCGAGGGGTTGCAATATTGGGCTACGTGTCGGCATTGATATTCAAATTCAAAGATAAACCGTGACCTTCCATGATAGATTATTTCATGCGATATTGTGCTTATACCTTATTCTAGATCATGGCACTTGTCGACATTTTTCTTCGATCTCTGGCTTCTATATGCTTCAAGCTGTATAAGGATGCAATATCTAGTGTGCTTTGATCATACAAATGTGGCTATACGCTTATAATCACGATTGTTGATGTAGGCTAATCGATATGAACACTATCATGGTACGATGAGTACGCAGATAAACAAGTAAGTTCAACACTGCAGAGTCCAGACGAGTCATTTCCATTGACTAAGCCTCGATCACAGATATAGCTGAAATTTCAGCTTATATATTAAGGACGTGATCATATCCTTACAAGGCGCCGCTGCTGTGATATTACAACTTTTGTCGGCGGTGATGATCATCAATATAGCTGCTCGACGAAGAGTTCAGGTACCGCGTATGTTTATTAATACACTCTCGACATGATTATTTAGTCTAAATATGATTGCATGTGGCAGCTAGTCGTTGAAATTGGTGTAAAGCAGCTGTCTATTACTAGCCCCTTATATTGTCGATATTACAATTGCTGACATGATGCCGGTGATCAGCTTCCATTGCTAGTTGCTGATCTCACTAGACGTGTAGCCAGTTTTCAACGCTGTGCCTATATAGTTTCGGGTGGTTATTATACAATATATTGACAACTATAATCTTCATAAAATAAATACAGCTAGTGGATAACTACAATCAACTAGATCGGATAAATATTCATGATCGACATGACTTAATTAGCTGGACCTGCCATTAACTAGTCGATAGTATTAATCATGAAGCGCGGTATAATGTCGCAGTTGCAGTGTACTTGGTCCACGATAAGCAGCTGACATCTAATATTATAAGCTCTTCGATTGGCATGTTATAAACGTCAGTTGAATATAGTAACGTCTAAATATATAACAAGCTTCTCGTTGTATACTGCGATCTCGGACGGTTCGTAAAAAATAGAGATATCATGATCACTAGCTATCTATAACAGAGGCACAAGCAAAGTCTCATGTTAAGCTTACTGTTATACAACCACTATCAAACTAGCTAAAGCGGCAATTATGAAATCGATCTGTAATACCTTGATTCGATTACAATGGATATTTATACATCAGTTGTATTATATTGACCTAATCAGCTATCTGTGTGTACTTAATTTACTCTCGCCAAAGCTTTTCTCTTTAGTACTAGACTTGAACATCCAGATCTGCGTCTATATAAAATTAGTTGTACCTTGCCGGGCCGGTAATCAGAAGCTCAAAGCTGTATAATACACCCTTAACAAATCAGCATCCCCTGAAAGAAGCACCCGCTGAGCTGTACATAAACACACATTAAAGAACATCGTTAATAAATTAGGCTGACAATATTTAATCGATCCGTGGCTTTCTTTTCAAATTAGCTGTTAGTACTATGTTTGCTCGGGACATGTATACACAACTACGATATTATTATCGGATCTCGATATAGCTGGATTGATAGCAGCTGATAAATGGCTTGCAGGCGACCCTGGATCCTTATAGTGACCAAATTGGGACCTCACTGCAAGTCAAGGGTTTTACTTTGACCAAAGTTAAAGCATCAGTATAGTTGCCCAATATGTATAATCTTGAAATATAGATCATGCTAAATTTATAGAGTGTTTTTTTTTTTTTTGGTTTTTTCATACAGTGGACTAATTGAAATAACATCGAATTATGATTAACGTGCGGAACACTCGCAGGAGCAGCTGCAGTATAGCGATGTAGCTGGTGTGCATGCTGGCGCGCGCCAGCAAAACACGAAAACACCGATGGATGTAGGTCGTAATCTAAAATCTAATAGTTCAGTAGGCAGCGGATAGGCACCTATAATAATGAAAGCTAAGCTGCTGGTCAGAGTTTACAGAGATTGGAGCCCTTCGAGGATCTACTGCATATCCAATTTTGTCTTGCTTCAAACGAGAGTCTTATAAATAGGCATGACACATGACAAACAACTTATAATCGATATGAAGCTGGCGGCGAGGCTATAATTATTGCTTCTCTTTTTTGAAAATCCAAGGCGAGATCTGCGCTAGTTGCAGCCGCTTCGCATTAACAAAGAACCAGTCTATTTAGCAGTAAATAGAGTTTTACCATGCATATCATGCAGAACTTTGACGCGGCCTTCACTTCTAGTAATCAGTTCAAAGCCTTGTTATAAATATATATTAATGAACTTAGTAATGCGGGTACCAGCTGATAATTGACTGCCGTTTATTATTGTATACAGTGTTCTATCGTGTGCGAGCTACTGATGGAGGACGTTGACGTAGAATATTATGTACTGTATTGTTGCAACTTGCTGACTTTATACATGATCCTTTGCTATGAGGCAGCTTATATTGTGTACAATATTGCATCGTTCCTTCGTTGATTAAAGTTGATGTGCTGAATAAAGCTGATCATGGATTAAGGTCTTTTTGCGTGTATAATGACGGCTGTCCTTAGCAGCTTCAAACTAGCAGCTAGTTGTATATTTGATCCGCGACTTCGACGTTATAGATAATAATTGATGCTATACATATTGAGACGCGGTATAAATGCTACATTAGTGCGAAATAACGCTAATATAGAGGTTTCCGATATAGCATCAAACTCTATTAAGTACAGTTAGTAATACTGTTTATCAAACAGTAAGTCTCATCGTCATATATACCAACTAGTAGGCTTTAGTTTACCATCGCTTCCCCAAATGGGCCAATTGAGCAAGCCATTTCTCCCCTTTAAGCTATTCAAGTTCCTCAAACGTCGACGCGCCTTCATACACAAAGTTACGTCTAAGACATCTCACGTCAATCATATAGTACAGCGTCTTACAATATATCATGACGAAGATCACTCAGGTGGAGATACATCGAAAGTTAGATTAGTGTTACAATGTTGCATTACTATAAATACAGAAAAGTACAACACTCAACTCGTAAGTACAACTAATAATATTTAGATATTGGTTATACTTATACATCACAGTAATTATCGTCGGAATGTGTCAGGTTTGTGACATGTCACATTAATTCGGGATGATTAGGTACCATGTCAAATTATGTATAGTTCTTGCAGCTGGAATTGCCCGTCATGTGTAATTGGCATTTACACACAGACCGATACCTTGCTATCCTGGGTATAGGCCACTCGCATCTAGATCTCACTGAATTATATCTTGAGGTATCGTATTATTAGTCAGATGATGGAACAATATACAAAATAGTGACCAAACTATGCTCAATTTAGATTACGGACTGTTTGTATGGAAACTATAGTGGCTCTCCTTTTGAAAGAATGTACCTTTCATATTCTAAACTGTCTCGTAGATAAAATAATGATGGGGCATGTGGTGCCTCTGTCAATCAAGCATGATCCTGTCAGCTAAGTCTGAGATCTAATAATGATTGCATTTTGTACGTTGCATATTGAAAGGTCTCGTTTCTGTACATTCTAGATTTGTTGAGGAAGAATGCATACTTAAAATAGATTGTCTCATCGTTCGCTGTGTATTGACCGGATTGTTTGAGACATTGATGAGAAGCCCAACACGATTGATAGTATCATATGCACCTGTAACGATTAGCAAAAGCTTAATTGTGCATAAATATGGCTGGTAAGCTTGTTATATCATGCCATGAAACACGGTGGAGGATCAGTACTATGATGGATTTTAACTACTGATAGCATGGCATGTACACATTGGGATCATATTCGAATGACGAGCTCCAGATTTGTCTAAATATGGTAGCTATACATGCCCAATACATCGCCGTATTCCTTTTCGAGACGTTAACGTCTCCAAAAAAAAATAGGAATCCGAGTTGTTCATAGCCGATGATCCTAAATGACTATAGATTTGATGGATATATGTGGCTTTCGCAACTTAGTTGATGGAACAATAAAAACCTGGGGTCCACCATATGACGTCATTTCCAAAAAAAATTAGTCTTGAATAACTCATCACGTGATGTGGTCTTATCCCCAACAGCAATGACAAATATCAAGATTAGATTTTACTCCTTGAAAGAATCGAATTGTTGATTTGTCATTTCTTACCCTTAATATATAAGATCACTGCTCTACTGGCAATCTTTAAGCCTCAAAAGACCACTACCAAACACCATATACTCACCCTGAAACAATGACACTACCACCAAAGTTCTACAAATCTCATGTCTATCCAAGATCAGATGATAAGGCAGGCTCCATAAGCTCGGCTCAACCAAACGTTATCGATCTTTATTTGGACTATGCCTGTCCATTTTCTGCAAAGTTATTCATCAATTGGTATGATAACCTATATCCTCTGGTTGGCTGGAGTATTAAGGCTGATAGTGAATTGCCACCGTTGCAAATTGTATTCCATAACTACGTACAAGTTTGGCATCCAACTTCCAATTTGTTGCACGAGTTTGCATTAGCAGTTGCACAATTGGAACCAACTGAATTTTTATCGGTTAGTTATCTTTTGTTCAAGAACATCACCAAGTTCTATGATACTGCAACTGCGGACCTTTCGAGAAATGAGTTGTATGAATATATCTATGATGTTGTTGTGTCTTCTTCTTCTACTTCTTCGAGCTATTCATTCACAAAGGATGAACTATTGGATAGATTAAAGATCAAGATTGATAAGAAGAATCCTCAAAACTCTGGTAATCTAGTTTCGAATGATTTGAAAGTGTTCACAAGAATCGGTAGACAGAATGGTGTGCATGTTACTCCGACGGTCCTTGTAAATGGGTACAAAGATGGTTCCATTGAAAGTTCGACTTGTATTGACGAGTTGGTTGAGAAGAAGTTCAAGGCTTTGCTATAAAGGGACGCGCTGTTTATAAACTAGGGCTGTTCCTACATATTATGTATGTCGTTAGGAAACACAAACGCCAAATATAATATGATGTCACTGCATCATGATTTTTATACCAGCAATGAATATACAAAGTAAACAAATATCAGAATCAATATCGATCTGAAGATCATTTTTTTCCTAGATTTGATGATTTTCTTCTTCCTTACTTGTAAATCTTCATTGCTTTGGACAAATTCCCAAAGTTTCGACAACTTTTGCTTGTTTGTAGATAGTTTAGCCCTCGAAACTTCAATCATCTTTTCGTATCTATTCAAAAGTTGTAGAGTATCAACCAGCTGTTTATCCATTACTGCTATCTTGATGTTGTATAGTGAGTCGTTTGCGGTTGTTGCACTGGAGTCACCATAATAGTATATGCTCTTTCTAATCCTATCCAAAGAATCTGAAACATTCTGTTGCAATTGGTTCAGTTCAACTTGTAACTGGTCAAACAACTTCTTATCAACATCGTTAAAATTTGAAGTATTTGTGGCATATTCACTCTTCACCATTCCAATGATCTTTTGTTCAACTCTTTTCACATCTTCTAGATACATGAGATTGAAGTTTTTGTTGAGATGACTTGAGCTGTCACTGTCATTATCATTAGATTCAACGTTATCAACACTATTAAGCAAGCTGTTATTTCCCAATACCAAAGACTCTCTCGTAGAATACGACAGTATGCTATTTGCAGTACTATCGTTATTATTAGTATTACCGCTGTTATTGTTCATAGGGTCAATAACAGTAGCGGACTTGTTAGCTATACTTGATTGATTGAACCTATCAATCTTTTTGAGACCATTCGTATATTCTTTGTCATTATCATTGTCATATAAACTCCTATGATTCTTATCATTATCGTTATTTGAAAAGTTATCTCTCCGATTATTATTGTCAATGTATGTACCTTCCGTATTGCTGTTTCCAATAGTAGATGAAGTTGTACTATTCCTTAGTGATACCGTACTGTTCTTACCGGTTCCATCATAGAACTGTTCAACGAGTCTCTGCTTGGCAACTTCATTACTCTCTCCTCTCGACAGGTTTCTTTGGTGAGTATTGCTAGCGCTGTTGCTGGTAGCCCGGCTATTTGGCGATAAAGATGAGCTTGAACCCATAGCCAAAGGTGATATGGATACCGGTATAACTGACGGTGCAGATTCATTATTTGTTGTAGTTAACGTTCCGCCATTCTGTTTCAACCTCGTGGACGTGGGTACTCTGAGATTATGGACAGACTGCTGTAAGGGTGATGACACCGGTATTGACTTGACGACTGGGGGTGTGTATTCCCGTGACATTGGTGGGTTTTCTTTGGTGTTTGTGTATCTGTCGATGATGCCCTCCGTGAGTTTGATAGCTTTAAGCTGCCCGAAAGCTGTCATATTTTGATCTTTTAACACGGGCAGAAAGTTGTTAGGCGCAGCAGTGCTAGCCTTGGAACTTATGGAGAAATCAAAATATAAGCCTACACCATTAAGTGATGCTAAGCGTAGGACTACCTAAAGTAACCGAGAGAACTACTTCTACTCATCATGGCTCCAATGTAAGACGAATATGGCGTTCGCATGCTATAGTTTGATGGATACTAACTTACTGTCACCATAGAACAACTTTTGTACGGCTCAACAGGTCAGCAGCAATCAAATGTCGTATATTCATAAACAGGAAACAAGCTTTAAGATCATTGAAGGATGATGACTCAGGTATGTGTACTTCCAGTTCAATATGACTCTGAATAAAATACTTACCATCATCAGACAACGTTATCTTCCAAGCAGTAGTATCATCTGCTCAAACCACAAACCATAGAGCATTGGTAAGCCTATACAGCTCAACAACCAATTCCCATGGTGTTCATCTGAACAATGTCCAACTGTCAAATCTAATGAACTCGCTAAAACCTCATATATTGGATATAATGTTTAAGGACTCAATGGAATCTCTGGAGAGTAGATCATTAACCAGTGGTGGTGGAGCTAAGATCAACAAGAATAAAGACGAGATCAAGATTATTATAGCGTGTGCTAATACAATTGATTCAAGAGAATCAAGCGTTTGGAAAGTTAAACTCACAATATCGAAATCATTAATCAAAAGTATGAGATCAATGGATAGATTCATAAGTAATAATAATGACTATACTGCTAATGCTAACTCTGATTTCTCAGAAGATGATAGTATCAATGATTCTATAAACTTGTTATTCAGCAACGATTCTATGAATCTTTTGATTAGAAGACCTAGGACAATGAGAAACGATCATGAAGATAGAGCATCAATGGGTAATGAGAATAATAACACACGTATACTTCAAGAAGATGATGACGATGAACCAAATATTCCGGAAGAAGGTGAAACTGTACAAAATATAGATAAATCCAATAATCAACCCACGACAGATAAGAAGATGGTTCAAAAATACAGCTATTCTAAAAAGGTGAAAGTGGCTTCGTTGCCCATAAAGATTGAAGTTTTGAAGATAGCAAGGTGATGGCAGCTACAGTTCAGTACCAAACAGCACAGTATAAAACAGATTAATATTAAATGTTATATATATAGACACACTTTTAAAAAAAAGGGAGGAAGATGTCATTGACACACCGCGTATAGAAAAATTAAAAAAGTACCACTTGTATGAACAGTGGTAAGATCAGTAGTAGTAGTAGTAATAGTAACAGCAGTGATGTCCATGGTGATGAATGGTCAACATTCATTGATGTCAATTCTATACAACAATCGATGACAGCTTGTCAAAGTAAAAGTTATGATATTATTGACCAAAAACAAACGCTTAGTAAGTAGTAGGTAGTAGAAAAAAGTGGATGGTGTGTATTTTTTTGGGGGGGAAAAGTTGCTTCAAGAATCAACAAGCTTAAGCTTGAGCTGGTTGTTCCTCGGCCCACTCTTGTTCGGCCTCAGCAAGCTCTTGCTCATCCTCCTCGTCGTCATAAACCTCATCACCACGTCTTATGGAAAGAGTTGGTTTCACAACAGCTTGGTCCAAAGTCCATGAAGCCAATGCATTCTCAGCATCGATGATGATCTGCTTGGAAGCCTCGTAACCGTCATAAGCTGGTCTGGTCTCACCTGGAGTAACAGGAGCATCATCCAACAACTCGAGCAAAGCCTTACCATATCCGGCAATCAAAGCCAATTTCTCAGTGTGCTCTCTCAAAGAGTCAAACTGGTAGTTGAAGGCGGTTTTCAACTTCTCTCTGGTGATGTTAGACAATTGGGCCTCAGCGACAAGGGACTCAGCCTCGGCACGGACAAGCTCTTGCTCCAAGACAACAATCTTTGGGGATTGTGGGTCCTTGTACTTCAAGTAGGCAATCTTGTCAGTGATTCTTTGCTTACGGTCTCTGGATGGTTGGACTGAACCTTCAATGTCTCTAACAGACTTGATGGTCAATCTGTATTGGTCATATCTGTCAATGTACTGGTCCTCCAACTCACCAATTTCGTAGATCAAGACACCCAACTTATCGGTGATGTCGGAAACATCATCATCATTCTCTTCACCCCAGATGGAGAGTTGCTTAGCAACCTCTCTTCTCTCGTTGGCAACAACCTCCATACCTCTCAAGACATTCTTCTCGATCTTGACCAATTGAGACAACTTTCTGGAAAGCTCTGGACCAAATTGACCAGCAGTGTTACGTCTCAAAGAGTTCACAATACCACCTTTACCGAAGAATTTAGATCTTGTGGTTGATGGTGGAGGTGGAGGTGATTGCAACTGGGAAGCAGTTGGAGCTCTTGAGTTTCTCAAAGAGTATGTTCTGTGCATTGTGTATGTATGTGCTTATGTTCTGGAACAGTGTTAGTACGACTATCCAATAGAATGAGTGAGTGAGCAATGCGACAAAGACCTCAGTAGCAATTTCAGCGGTAATGTATTGTACTTCCAAATACAATTATCATCGTGTCTTTGTTTCTCCGTGTTTCAGGGGGCGGGCACAATAAGCGCCTGTTTCGAGAAGGATGAAATTTCAGCCAAAGAAAAATGAAAAAAAAGCTGAAGCTGAAAGGCGCCCTCCTCTCCCTAAAAACAAGCCAATGAGCCCACACAGAAATACACAATGATCAAGCCATTGTACGAGAGACATGATCGTAAACAGTGCTCTATTGTGGCCAGAGCAAAGACACGGCGAATAACCATTAAGATATATCGGTAGCCCAATCAATTCGCTAGACAACTGACAATTGACAATTGGGGAAGTAGAAACATATTTAGCCAACAGAGCAATGACCTGTGCGTATAAACTGTTTCTTCCTCGCAATTGAGCCATTGAGCTTTGATCTTTTGATGAAATGAGCGTTAATGTATTCTCACGATGGGTTATCGCCTTTTGAATTGCCACCATCGTCCGTCACGTTGCTGAATAGAGTTTTAAAACATACCTTGTATTTAAATAGTCAACGATTGTCAAGTATTCAGTCAGCGATATATACGGTTATGTCTATATCTCTATTGACTATGTCAAATAATAATCGATTGATTGATATCTGATTCTAGGAGGAGAAAGAAAAGAAGAAGAAAGGAGAAAGGGAAGGAAGAACTTTAAAAGATTTAGTTTCGAAGAATTGAAGGAAAACTCCAACCTGATATATAACACAATTGAACGAAACAGGGGGGTAGCAGCTATCTGCTGCAAATGATCAATCAATCAATCAATTCAATGTAATGCATAATTTTAATTGGCAAACTTACAGCTTGCATTTGCAATCTAATAATAAATCTATAGTTCAAACCCGAAATTCGACTGATTATTACTACATCTAGCGTCAAGTGTTAAGCGTCAAATGAGTGTCATACGGTTCTTGTGCATGAAATTGCCGGCTTTTACTGCGGGCGGGGTGGTATAACTGTAGCTTGCTCTAGCAACAGGGCTTTACTGATGCGCTAAAGCTAAAGTATTGTTCACAGAGAAAGAGACATTGGGTACCGAGCCACGATATAGTGGTGTAGCAATGCTCGGATCCTTGTCTTCTTAAAACAGTCTTGGAGCTCCATCTCCTTCTCTTTCTTTCCGTTGACAATCGCAAGTTCTCCCGGGCCCTTCAAATGATTGCTGTCCCTGCTATCGTTCTGAAATTTTAAACTTTTGTCGTTCATGTTGCTTCCTTTTCACTTGCTGTTTTTTCCCGATTGGGAAGCATACACATATAATAAAATTGAATAAATTAACAACAGCCAGCCACGCGCACGCTACGCTAAGCAGCTCCAATAAAAATCGAAAAACTTGCGTTCAAGGGGAAAGGCACTAGCTGTACTTAATAAAAATCGGCGCCATATTATTTTTAAAGCAACTTTAACAGCTTGCAATGGCAATCTTTAACAGCAACAGTGCAATATGATGAGCTATTGATGCTGACGATCTGAGTCAAAAAGTCACATATCTGCCATAAGTATGTGCCACAAAAACGAACAAATGACATTATACTGTGACCTGGCAATCGTTATAGGCTGCCATATTATCGATATATATCAAAGAATCACGTGACTGAAGAAAACTAAAACTGCAGCTTAACCGCGTCATTTCCTAAACTGGTAAATCCAATAGACCGAAATGTTTAAAAATTTAAAGCAGTCTCATCCCACTCGTTTCACTTATTTAATGAAGCACGCAGTCTGCTATATTGGTATAAGAGGTCGACGTGACCATATTGTATAAACAGCACCAGAATAGAGATGTCACGCATTAAAACTGGCACCGGATGCTTGATCATGAAGCTTTTTGATTATACATATCACCATCCCGAATTATTTTTGACATTTGCTTATACCCCCCACCTCAAGATTATAAAGAAGCATGTGCACTAGTGTGCATTGGCATCGTTCTGGAAGGTTTTCTATGTATTATAGTGCCGAATACTTTAGTACTACGATAACTTTCGATGGTCGACGTAATTCTGCATGTGAGCGAAAGAAATTTTGCTCCTACCCAATTATGGCCATCTACACCATTACGTCATGATAATTCGAGCTGGGAGGCCCATCAAACAGATTCGCGGATCATAGTCATGTGACTTGGGCCCTAATTGTTCCCAAATATTAATGACGTCAATTTTTAGCTCCCAATCGCACACGCTTAAACGTCAAGAAGCGAATCTCTCTTCATTAGCTCTTCAGTATAATGGCGGCTCGGTAATTATATGAGCGAGAAAAAATGGCAGATTATAGTGCAGGTGAAGCTGTTTGTATAAATCGATAATGATAGAGTTGGTACGAATAACGGAAATTTGCTTATTCGTGATTCGTGTATTCGCAACCCCCCATTATTCGTAATTATTCGATCTATTCGCAATTCGCAGCGTATACCCCAATTAGGTAATTGCCTAATCAAGAACAGCTAGACGCGTCGGGACTCGGACGTGGTTTTCCAAATATACTGACCTATAATATTTATATAAGACATCAAACACTATACATACCGACGCGACGGTAGCGTCTATCTACCAGCTTGATGTTCTTGAAAACGAACACAGAATTAATTGACCAAATCAGCTGTGATAGAGGCTTAAATAACCGTGATACTCAATAAATATTTTTCCCATTGCATACAGCGCCATTAATATAGTGTTAAGATTATACCTAATTATGATCCATTGGACCTTGATATTCATTTGATCATAATTGATAGTTTGAGGTCCATTGAAGGCCCCGCAAGCCGTCTAAATCATAATTCTTGCCTTGCCCGTCTAGTTGCCCTGCTTTTTTGACAGAGGCGCGCTACAAATTAAAGTGTTGATGTACAAGCCATCCTAGCATCGGAAAATTCAAGCGGATATATTCGGGCCGACTCTCAAACCACTATTATTGCTATTTACCAGACTTTTAAATAATATAACTATCATGAAGTTTACAGCAAAATGTAGGTTAAGTTTTAGTGATCATTATGATATGCTTTTTAGTAATTAATGTCTTTGGAATAGTTATATATTAAATAATATATAATATATGATATATGATCTTTAATTTTTTCAACCAATATTTAGCCAGAAAATGTTCTTAATTTATTTCTCAGAAAAGATGACTAGTAGTCTTTGTAATAAAGCGAAAAAACAAATCACTTTCTTTGACGAGTTTGAGGATTTAACCTGGCTATATGTAACATTCAGTGCTCAACAAAGGTATTGCAATGTTTTTATGAGCAAATTTGGAGCCCATATGGTATTTATATAGTTTTAAATATTTTTGGCTCTTGAAGCCCACTTGCAGCAAAGATAAGTCCGCTCTTCGAATCTCAAACATTTGAATCTCAAATTAGAATATAACAAGGGCGGAATGTGAGTACCTAAACTAGCTGAGCATCATCTCTATAAGGTTAAGATTATAGTATCATAACTGAGTATTTATGTGACCATGGTAAGGTGAGCTACTAAGCGCTGAAGTTGCTCTGAGATACATAAGCGCTGGATCGTAAATAATATTGGCTTACTTAGCTGTTGACGCAATTTTTATCACCCAAAAAAACATCGCTACGTTTGGAGACGATTTGTTCCGCAGCTAATCATAGCACTGATATAGCTATATGAGACATATATACTATTGAAAATATCAAGACTGTCCAATGATACTAATTATTAATAACTGTATAACATGATCAATCGATATCGACTATTGCTAAGTACTGGTCTTGGACCCGCACCAGCTGGTTACTTATAATAGTAGTGTACTATATTAATAATACGAATAATGGTACCCATTATTCGTTTATTCGCAATATACCCCATTATTCTTCGTAGCGAATAAACGAATAATTGCGAATAATCGGCCAACTCTATAATGCTTCCAACATTAAACATATGACACAATGACGTCAAAGTACAGACATTCAATAACTTTTCCTTAATCCAGTCGACAACTTCTCAAGAATCAAGATCTCAAGAATATCTAGATTATATGACACAATATGACACATGACACATAATTGATCCGACGTTCTATATTAAATTTGCGGCTCTCATAATTACAATATTTGTTCCAGAAGCGCAGGGTGCTCACGGTGCTCACGGCAGCGCTAGGTTGATGAATAGTATTACGACTAATTGCAGATACATTTTTATTACATTCGTTGCTTGGTTAATGAAGCACTGGTGCATATTATCTATCCATCACGGTTCGTTATTGGGTGTTGGTTAGAGTTGACTGAGCTAATCATAGTTCTCATATATTCTACTTGTCTAGTTATTATGCATCAAATGCAATAGTGATCATCATTATCCGTCTGGATGGTTGGGCCTGATACAATAAATCAAGCTCAATCAGTTTGGTTTATCTCTATGGATTACCATGAAGATTATACATGCTAGGTTATACCTGTATCACACTTGAAATGAATGTTCAATGTATACTGTACGAGTATATGTATATGCTATGCACTGTTGTTTGTGTTCAATGCATTCATTCTCTTTAGCACATCACACCTAGCCAAAACTCTTATAAAATTAGTCCGAAGTCTTGGTGCACTGGAACATTTTGGATGAATATCCCGTACGAAAGAAGAAGATGTGTCTCATGTGTTACATGGACGGGTCTGCACTTGATCTGTATGAACTGGCGACCGTACAAATCACTTTTAGCAATCTGTAATTTTGTTTAATGATTCATTGGTAATTGACAAGTACCTGATTGGTAATCTCATATTGATTCATGAAGAATCTAGTCTAATCAAAAGTCCTCCGAAACTATTCATCCTGTCATGCGGTATTATAATATAAAACATAGAATTTGTTGATAGTCATGTGATATGGAATTATGATTATTAACCTGTTGTGAGTACTCCGTCTGCTGCTTCATATAAGCTGGGTGCATGACCAGAACAATTCCGAATGGCATCATATATCGACTTGTGTTAATACTCTTGCAAAACTATTTGTTTCCATTTTTATCGAGGAGACTTTAAATATTGTTACTACTGCACTAGGATGCCAATTCATGGACGTTCGTGATCAGTGGACAGGCTGATATATCAGCTTATACGGCTGCATGAGGTTATTCAACGCAGAGCTTTACATTCAGATCGGCTTTTGAAACTACTAACATAACAAACAATTTATGCAATTGCAATCATATTCAAATCCTTCAAAGTTGAGTTTCACAGCTATATATTGGCTGACTGTGGTTGTATGCGCGTCCAAGGATGCTCATTTGCAACACATTGAATTATATGACCAATACTACCGAAGTAGACCAGATTAGCGCATTACAGTCTCAACAAACATATCAATATTTATGATCACACATGATATGTTATTGAGTCAACTGCTACTACTGCTACTACTGATACTGCTACTGCTGCTGCTGTGCATGATGATCAGTACACGTGAGCTGAGTTGGCTGCAAGGTGATAAATGTATTATCATGGACTAAAATTATTCCTCTCTTTTAACTCTAAGCTCCGATATTTTGGTCCATAAATATCCTTGCCGATTTCCTCTGGTCATTGCCAATTTGTATGTTCATGTTAGAATATTAAGCTGCCTAAGTTCTAACTCTCTCACGAGATCATCTCTGTGAGATGTCGCTCAAAGTTCTTTCTCTTCCATTGATCCCATATTGGAGCTATAGACTCATGGATATTCTTGTTGATACAGGGCCATATCTAAGCAGCTAGTTTGGGTGTCACTCCAGCCTGCACTGGTATTTATTATACAATCTATTTCTGAATGAACAAATTCATCTCATCTACTGACATTTTAAGTACCCAAATTACACCAATTAAGCTGATATGGATACACTGATGCTAAACTGAACTCATTAATCCAATGGAGCTAAAAAAGATATATGTCTAGCTCTCTAGATACCTGATGTCGGTGTACAAGGACACTGTCTGATTAGTACACTCCATCGGATACTGGCACTTCAGTTTCAGGCGTGAGCTACTTATCTCAGCTCGTCTCTGATATTGTGGACAAGAGCAAGAGTGTAATGACGTTGTTCCAGATGGAAGACCCTTGATATATGCTCTGTTTGTAACCATTTGGTTCAGAATGGCATCAACAATCAGAAATTGGTATTCAAACCGCAGCGTTGATCGGGTTTGAGCACAAATGAATATGCTTACTTTAAACACTAGATTTAGATATTAAACACTGACTTTACAATGTGGACTTAATATGTACACTCGATCTAATCATTTCAATTGTGTTTTGTATGTCTAGAATATCGTTGTACTTGAAGATAACAACTAATAGGCATAGGTGCTTACATAGGAAACTGGCTACTGTTCTGTTCGTAAGTATTCTACATGATATAATAGTACGCCTGAACCACTAGCAAATAAACTGATCATATATTCCATGATATATTGAAACTTGTAGTATCAATTATTAGCGTCCACTATATTTTTCCATTTGTTAGTATACTTTTAAATCGATATTATTTAGTGCTTAGATGAGTATATAATACACAGATCACTATAGCTGTTATAGTCAGAGTAGCGGTTCTTGGTTATTTCCACATATTTGTTTTATAAATTTGTGCTCTCGGTTAAAACGACAAGGTATCTCATCCTTCAGAGTATGATGATTTGAATATTATATGAAACGCGTTTCTTGCGTTACCAGATCACTGGTCTTCATTTGCATAACTATTCACTTACCTATAGGTCATGTACTGAAACCTCTCCTATGACAACTCTTGTGTGCCATAAATGCTATACAGTTGTGTAAAATGCAGTGTCCAGTAGGTAGATCAACCGTTTTTCTCTTTGAATTTTTTCAGTGTTGTCGATCGCAAGCACTCTCCTCGCAGGATCAGGATTTAAAATATTTAGGGCTGGGATTCAGCCTGGTTGATTAGCTCTGGTGCCAGTGCTTCGTAACAGCTTCCGCCCTCCTGCAGTGTGTGGTCGTCTTCGCTGCTCTTGAAGGAAAAACAAGGGGAAATGATCACAAGTTATGATTGGGCGGGAGGTTGTAAAAATAGACAGGCAGATTGGCAGCATCAGAGATCGCAGTGAGGCTACTCATAATTTTTCATAGCACATCAGACGGTGTGACTACAATCTTTCGGTTAGTGTTTATCGCAACATCTACCGTTTTCTCTTCTGCAGCAAAGGCCTGTCGAGTAGCTAAAGGGTAATATAACTGACCTCTGTAACTATAGCGACAACAGTAGTAAGTCTATCTATTCAGCAGTGTGCAGGAGCTCCACCATTTATTTGTACGGAGCTCGCTGTTCTCCTTTGCTGCCCTGCTAAGCAGCCTGGGTCAGCACCCGGTTTTTTGGCTTCCAGTTCCCTTACTGCTGGCGGCTAATTACTTCCAATTTATACAGAGTCGTCTCTCTGGCCGTTCCGGTGGTTCGTGGTAATTTTCATCTGGGAATTGCATTTTGACAGATAAACAAAGCTGAATTGAAAACAAAGCACGAGAAAACAACAACACCAACAACAAACAACGACGACAACATCAACGACGGAAGTGGAAGTAACCACCGAATAGAGACAAGAAACAGCTGGAATACTAAAAGGAGAACATCACAGTAGCAATTGCACTTCAAAAAGTGAAGAAAGGTAGACTGGTTGGCACGAGAATCAGAGGTTGACAATCAAAGAACTTATCGAGGGTGGTATCGTAACACTGACATCAGCGGTTACTGTTCCTTATACACATCTCTAGACAGAGCGGCTAGATCATACCACTAGCTCATACAGAAGAACAACTGATTATATTTAACACAAGCTGCACTACACACAAAATGATGAAAGGATTTAAACAAAGAGTGAGTTAAAACAAGACGTCTACCAAATTTGCTAATACTAACACGATCTCCAATAAACACAGCTATCTAGAAAGGGCTCACTGAGCACAAAGAAGAAAGACAAAGATGAGGATAAGGATAAAACAAAGGATAAGAAATCGTCCTCGTCAGCAACTGCAGGCTCTTCAACTTCAAACTCTGCAAGAGTCTCACCTTCAAACTCGGGGAACTCCTCTCCAAGAAGTAGCTTCACAAACTCTCCTACAAAGGCAAAGGCTTCCACAGCTGCGACAACTGTTACATCCACATCGGCAATAAATCCTTCTGCATCTTCTTCTTCCCTTGCAAATGGCTCTGTTACATCTCTATCCTCGTCGAAGTTGAAGGATAGCGTGAGTGCTGCTGATCAGCTGAAGTCAGCCACCACTTCAACTTCATCACAGCAACAGCAAAATAATTATGACAATAACACTTCATCACCACAGGGGAGTGGCAATGACCAGAAACAAGCGCATAAGACCACAATTCAATTCGTTCCAAACGATGCACAGGCTTCTTCCAGCACTATATCCGCAGGATTGGGACCATCATCAAGTAACATCCCTGATATCAACGTCACTCCACCTCACTCGACTACATACCACAATGACGTTACAATGCTCAATGCAGATGTCGATGTTCCAATGCCTCGTGCATCGCACTCGTTCGATAGACTGCCAACGACACCAAAGATTGAAGGTGATATCGATCTATTGAAGTCGCCACAGAGACACTCTTCTTCCAGATTCGAACCTTCGTCATACACCGAAATCACGAAACTACCGGGATTTGACGAAGTTCCACCTGATAGAAGACTTGAACTTTTCATTATGAAAGTTGACCAGTGTAACGTTATGTTTGATTTTAACGATCCTTCGTTCGACATTAGGGGTAAAGAGATCAAGAGAGTCACACTTCAAGAATTGATCGAATTCATTTCCAACACGAGATTCACATACACGGATGAAATGTATAAGCACGTTGTGGATATGTTCAAGATCAATCTTTTGAGACCAATACCACCACCGGTCAATCCTATTGGTGATATATATGATCCAGATGAAGATGAACCTATAAACGAAGTTGCTTGGCCTCATATGCAGGTTGTCTATGAATTTTTCCTGAGATTTTTGGAAAGCCCTGATTTTAATCATACATTGGCCAAACAATACATTGATCATGATTTTGTCTTAAAACTCTTGGAGTTGTTCGATTCAGAAGATCCAAGAGAACGTGATTCTTTGAAGACAACGTTGCATAGAATATATGGTAAATTCTTGAGTCTAAGAAGTTTTATCAGAAGATCAATAAGTAACATTTTCTTGCAATTCACATATGAAACTGAAAGGTTTAACGGAATTGCAGAGCTACTAGAAATCTTGGGTTCAATCATCAATGGATTTGCCTTACCATTAAAGGAAGAACATAAGATCTTCTTAGCAAGGGTTATGCTACCATTGCATAAAGTTAGATCAATATCATTATACCACCCACAGTTGGCATATTGTATTGTTCAATTCTTGGAAAAAGATCCATCATTAACAGAAGAGGTTATTATGGGTCTTTTGAGGTTCTGGCCAAAGACCAACTCTACGAAAGAATTGATGTTCTTAAACGAAATCGAAGACATTTGTGAAGTTATTGAGCCATTGGAATTCATTAAGATTGAGGTTCCGTTGTTCGTGCAGTTGTCGAAATGTATCTCGTCATCTCATTATCAAGTTTCTGAAAAAGTCTTGGGATACTGGAGCAATGAATATTTCTTAAACTTAGTCACTGAAAATGCAGAAACTATACTACCGATCATATTTCCTGCACTCTATGAAATATCGTCTCCAGATTATAACAGTAATGGTAAAAATAATAACGGCGAAGATATAGATACAAATGCAGATCTTGAAGACGAAGAATCAGATGACATTAATCAAAATAACTATAACGGTAATAATAGCAATGGTAATTGGAACAGAACAATAAACACATTGGCATACAACGCATTGAAGATGTTTATGAACTCTAATCCAATACTGTATGATCATTGTGTATTGCTCTATCATCAATCGTTGGAGGAGAATCGTAAAAGACAAGATGATAGTAAAGGTAAATGGGCTTTATTAGAGGAAAAGGTTTACCAGCTGCAGCAGAGGGGGTAGTCATGAACATCATCATCAACATCATCGACACTTTATGTTCAAATAATGTAAAGAGTTTTATAGTTAAAAGAAAAAAGTTTTTTACGTCTATATTGACATGTATTAGTTGAATGATAATATATAATCAGTGTATATATTGGCTCGGTATAGACATATATCTATATGATGACTGATCAAAAGAATCACGTTGCTTTATACTCCCTCAATATAACAGGAACAGACGAAGGTGGAAGCGCTCCAACTTCGGTGATGATCTTCTGGATATATTCAGGTGGTGTCAAATCGTACATAATGTTCAATATATTTAAATGTTCTGATTGTTTCCAGTTCTTGAGAGGTAATTCATCCTTAGTGATCGAGGAGTTTGGATCTTGTTTACCGTTGTTGACCTTAGACTTTTGTTGTTGTTGATTGCTATTGTCCTTCTCTTCGTGGGTCTCAATGAACTTCCTTAATGCAACACTTGATTTCTTAACGTGCTGTAACTGGTTATAATTGATCAAATCTTCATTGTCACCCATTTCATTCAACGTCACAGAGTCCAGTTGGACACGATCGGAAAATTTGATACTTTCACAACAGACCAACACCGGGATGTTCGCATTCTTGGCCTTCATTGCGATAAGAGCAGCTCCAACACGGGAGTATAAGAATCCGTTTGAAAGCATTGCATGTGCACCCAAAAACACCGTGTCAACGTCCTGTACGATGGTTGTTAAAGAATTGATCAATACGTATTGGATCTTTAATCCCTTCGAGGATAGTTCTTCTGCAAGCTGTTTACCTTCGAACAATGGACGTGAATCGACGATAATAACGTTGAATCTCTTGTTCAAGGTCAAATGGTTATATAAAAATAGTTCCTTTAAAACATTTGAATTACCAAAAGTCAACAATGTTGACCCGTTTGCAATATGTGAAGATGCAGACTGGATAATGACTTTGTCTGATAGTTCAATTTTTTCACTTATGAACATATCAATCTTGGAGATCAAAGTTTCTCTTGCATCGTTATCCGAAGTGTCAATAGAGATCATTGAGATCTCTTGTTTCAGCCATCTGATGGCATTACCCATGGTGACTGATAACGGTCTTGCCGTTTTAAGGTAGTCAATCTGATATCCTAGGTAGTTGGTCAAGTTTCTTGTAAGAGTTGTGCCCTTTGGAGTTTGATATTCTTTGATGACCCTTTGGAATGCCTTGAGCATTGCTTTACATCTTGGGATCGAGCCAACAATGGAATAACTCGAGTATTTCAGTGTGAGCGACAGGATCGCCGGGTGTATGAGATTTGTGACTTGGGATTGTGATAGAGAGAGTTCATTTCTTTGTTCTTTTGTCTCGAGATGCGAGAAGAGAGAGACCTTCTTGGAGATTGTTGGTTTGTTCGACTTACCAAACACTGAAGATCCCGAAGCTGCTGCTGATGCAGAAGCTGTTGAGCTTGAGGACTTCTGTTTGCCCTTTAATGCCTTTTCCTCGGCCTGGTTAGGAATTCCTGCATTCTCTTTCTTTGCGGCTCTTTTCTCGAGCTTTTGCTTCTTCTTTAACTCTTTGAGTTCTTTGTTCGATAGTTTCTTCTCACCTTCTGGAGTGGTACCAGTAGTGGGGACTGTGGCAGCAGTGCCCGTGGTTGTGGTGGTGCCCGCGGTGGTTGGCGCACTTGGAGCCGATGTCTCTGACTGTTGGTCAGCTATCTTCTGGTCAGTCATTTGGTATGTGCTGTGGTTGGTTAAAAGGCTGATGAGTCCCCTGAATGTGTGTTAATAGAGCCCCAATATTGTACCCAAAGGATTCGATTTAACAAATATTTCAGTCATCGCCATGAGTGAAGAAATATTTGAATTTCTGGCACGTCTAGTTAACCTGAAAATTAGTTAGGGAAAGCGGATTTTGGTAAGTGCACATGGTGATAATCTATCTGCACTGGTATATTATATATTATACCAAACAGCATATAACTACAAACAAGCAGCTAGTCTCTAACAGACCTCTGATAATGATCGATAACATTCTATTTACAGCATTTTCTATACATATGATATTTCGTTATTCTACTTCTCTTCTGGCTCCTCAGCTGCATTAGCAGATGTCTCACCATGCTTTCTTGGTCTTCTGAAGATGCTCTTGTTCTTCACAACTTCGAATTGATCTTTCAATTCCAATTTAGTTTGTAATGTTCTGTAGTTCTCAACAAATTGCAAAATCTGTTTAATCTGATCTTTTTGTAACAGTTCGTTGTTGTTATCGATCTTGACCAATTTTGTCAATTCAATGGCAATTGGTGATAGAGTCAAATAGTCATATCTCAAAGATTTGGATAGTTTGGATAATGTACCAGTAGACTTGGAGTCCACTTGCTCCTTTGAAAGAGAAGGGATATTATTAGTTGCCTCTGTTTCCTCTGCTAAGCGGCTCAATATCAAGTTGTTCAGCTCTTCTGGGATTTTTTCGCCATTTTTCAAGTAAAGGCAGCCTTTTAACAGATATGTAATAGAGTTTGGCTTTCTGATCTTTTCAATTGCAGTCTGAGCTTTTGAAACTGAGTTGAGCAATGATTTTCTGTTGTTCATGTAGAGAAATGACAAGACCAAGTTCAAATTTTGAGAATTCATTATAGAATATTCCGAGTTTAAAAGACTCTTTTGTGAATAGATAAAAGTTAAGGCATGTGAGAACTTTCTCAGTTCTGCGCTCTTCTCCAGGTATACGTTGATATGATAAGCTTCGGTATATTTTGGCTTTGTTGACAACTCTAACAAAAGATCCCTCGATTCGTAGAGTTCATCCACCGTAGTACTGTCCTGGATCAATCTTGAAAGTGCGTGTTTTGAAGGCTTTTGTGGAGGTGATAGAGGAACAACTCTTTGCTTTGCAACATCGTCCCATAGATCTCTGGATAACAGAGAACTTGCATTCTTTGTTCTATACACCAATGGTCTTAGATCCTTCGAGGTTCTGAAATACTTGATGTAGGAATCAATCTCTTGTCTAGAAGTGGACTCGACAACAGCCTGCATAGGCTTATGCGATATGTGGAATGATCTTGAGAGACGAAGCATGTTGGATGTGTCTGAAAATGAATGAAAGAAGAACAATCAGTGTACGAATCGGTATTATACTTCTCTATTAATTTGGCTTCGTTCACAAGTTTTTTTTCAGTTGCACAAGCCTAGCATAACAATCGAATTTTTGTTAGTGCTGAGTATTACGCTGGGGGTAGAAAATATATGCCGTAGATTGTTATAGCTGCCTGCGTAGTTCTGAGAATGCCCCGATCAATAATTTTGTAATCTAGATTTAGCTTAAAAGAACAATGCTCTTACTTTGTAGAAATAGCATTAGAGAAGGCTAATATAGAACAATACAGCATGATGCACTATGAACCACTGGACTCACTTCCGTGTATGTATACCCTCTCACAGGTCAAATAACATTATATCTCATTGAGCAACTATACTAACAGGCTAATGTTTACAAACCAATAGACATCGATGATGAACCAACAGATGATGAGAGATATCAAATACAGCTCTTGATAAACGAGGAACTCGCCGCTAACGGTAGTGACAATAGTAGTATACATCCGCTAGTTGATGAGCTGTATCCAGTACCTAATCTACCCAAGCTGTTAAAGGATTGTGGTTTAAGCGATGATGATTGTCTAAAGATGAAGAACGATGAACATTTTACAATTGGTGGTATCGACCTTGAAAGATATTTATCATTGGAGATTGATAATGATGATACTGATATTGCGAATAATTCCACTGTACAACTTTCATTGGCATACACTTATTTAAGAAAATACTCTTTATTGAAACTTCAACTATCGAATGATATATCGAAAGATCAATGGATTAATGAGATAAAACAACAAGAATATATAAATAGTCTACTGATGAAAGAACTGAAGAACAAAAGGCAGAAGATAGATGAGATCAATCATCAAAGAATGACCCTTCAAAGAGGCGATGTCAACAACAATAATAACTCATACTCATTAGACTACCTGAGTAAAAGATGGAAAGAGAGTATACACAACAATGTTGAACTGGGTGTTTCGATACTGAAGAGGAAATACGAATCCTTGGGTAATGATATATAATGACAATAATAATGACATTAAATAATGATACTTAAACGTACTGCCAAAATGTAGATCTTGAATCTCACAGAGACTTTCAAATTGGTTTTCCGCTATGTAAACATTACGTAATATTTATTACCTTTGCTTTTGTAATAGAGAGATCTTCAAAACGTGGTTTTATAATAATTCAAAAAACTGTCAAAAGATCAAAACAAAACAAAACAAAAAGTAACCATTTGAGGGCCTAATTTTATTTGTATCATTGGCTGCACTCACAGTACTACACTACTCTACAGTGAACTGGTACTTCATATAAAAGAACTGACGCTGGGGAATAATCAAGCGGAACAGTAATATCAGCACTATAGAGGGGTTTTGGTGCCCTCTGAAAACAACACTATTCAAATAGATCAACACTGCTCACCAAATAAACTAAAAGATAAATAGCAAGAGCGGTAACAAACAATAGCCACGAACACTTTCAGCTTATTGTCATGGAGCCAAACACACCTCCTGAAAACCAAGTACAGCATAACTTGGGCTCATCAAACTTGACTGGGCGTAAGGCGGCTCACTCGTTAAGATTGTTTAGAAATGACAACCACAGCTCTTCAAGTATAGATGAACAGCATCAGCACAGCCATACACACAGTCATGGACACCAGCATCCACACTCCTCACAATTTCCGCCAACGAGAGAGGGGAGTCCCACTAAAGAGAGAAGGACTGCCAGCATCTCTGTATCGAGTTTAACGACCGAAGTCAAAGGCCTACGGTTGAATAAGCAGCAATGGCTTGAAGCCCCATTCGATGAGGATAACAATACACAGAGACAGGGACATAAGACACAACATCCACAGCCGCAGAAGCAAAGGCATCACTCAATAACTGTAACGCTGGATCCTAAGGACCCCATAATCGCTGCTGCTGCTACTGCTGCAGTTACCCCTGCAACTATAAGCCCAACGTCTTCTTCGCCTACAGCCGTAAAGGATAGCGAGGATACCATAGATAACAAAAATGGAGGTACTGATGATAACGAGCCGATAGTGACTGTGATAGAGCCAGTATCTTCTGCTACATATATCCCAAAGGGCCACGAAAACGAAAAGATACATCTCAGAGAGGACTTTGAATTTACCAATACCGTAACTGCATCCAGTTCTGCTGTCGATAACAACAAGAATCACAACTATGATGATAGCAGTATCAGTATAGATCAGTCCAATATCATCTCACTTAGCCCGACAAAGTCTACAAGGGACCTATCATCTATATCAACTGAACAAGAAATATCAGAATCGTCAGCTTCAAACAATAAGGTCGTTGATCAATCACAGGTTACATTTGCATCTGATCCTCAGATTCACGAATATTTTAACGAGCACCAGCCTCTGGATAACCAACACACAGTAGAGGGAGAAAATTATGATGATTCACAACAAAATGATCAATTTTCATTAGCTGTGGAATTAACCCCCTTCAAGAATAAAGTTGGTGGTCATACTGCGATTTTTAGATTCTCTCATAGAGCAGTTTGTAAAGCTTTGGTGAATAGGGAGAATTCTTGGTATGAAACGATTGAACAGAACCATGAAGATATATTAAAATTTATGCCAAAATATATTGGAGTGTTGAATGTCAGATATACAACTCTTATAGAAGATATAATAGAGATCGATGATAGCTCTAATATATCAACTGGAGGAGTGCAAAGCGCTATAACGATTGATGAATCGAATAACTCTATCAATGACCTATCATTGGACAACACTGCTGCTTTGGAAGACATCTCAGAGGATATTCCTGAACATCGCCCATTTGACTCCACCGCAACTAATATCAACTACAATAATGACCGTAATGATAATCTTAATGACACTGACCAGAGGCATATCAACATACTGCATAACTCTAATACCAACAACAATAATAATAGCAACATCAGCAGAGGTGTAACACTCAGATCATCATCCTCTTATCAAGAAGAAGAATTGCCTCCAGAAGTAGTGCTAGATGATAACAAGCACATCATACCAGAGGCTCTTTGGGATCATTACTCCAGTTCTGTTCCATCACCTGCTTCCTCGTTCTCTTATTTATCGGAACAGTCCCCTTCTCAATCTCCAAGATTCCAACAAAATAATCCTCATGGCCATTCTCATTCTCATTCTGCTACAAACTCTCCAACAGTTGCAAACTCTCTGGGATCCACAACAGTTAATAAGAAATTACAAGAGTTAGTTCTTCAAGAAGTATTTGCTCCAATCAGAAAGAAAAATTATAAGACTCTGAAACATTCCATCTCTCCTAGATTACTGCCACAGAGGGGACCAATTGATATGGGTATCTCACATAACAAATATTCTAGGCCACACCGCCTTAGTGCTTCTTCTTCGGAACTTGGGAGAAGACCGAAGCTATCAGAGTTGACTCCCTCCTTGAAGAAAAACAGTAGATCACTGGTGGATCTACAAAACTTGAACAATAATAGTAACGACACTAAAGGGGGTAATAAGAGTAATGATGACCAAGATGACATCGGAAGCTTGAACAATCTCGATGATGAACTAAACCGTGAGAAGCGAGTCCATTCTGCTCCTGTTCAAAAGTTAAAACGTCGTACAAGTGAATCAATGTTTTTAATGGACGAAGATAACGATGAAGTTAATCAATCTCATCGTGAAGAAGAAGAAGTTGATGATGATGATCAAACCTATGATAACCAAGCAGAAGCAGAAGATAATGAAGATGACTTTGAGCTCAGTGATGCCGTATCACCTCTCATAATGCCATCAAGACCCATCCGTAAAAGGCAACGTATAGAGAGATTCATTCTTCTAGAGGATCTCACATCTGGTATCAAAAAGCCCTCTGTTTTGGATCTAAAAATGGGTACCCGTCAATATGGTGTTGAGGCTACCCTGAAAAAGAAGAAATCCCAAAGGAAAAAATGTGCTTCAACAACTTCAAGACAACTTGGTGTCCGCATATGTGGTCTACAGATTTGGGATAAAAAATCACAGTCTTTCATTGCCAGAGATAAATATTTTGGAAGACGTGTTAAAGTTGGTTTCCAATTTGCAGCTTGTCTTGCTCGGTATCTTTACGATGGTGAATCTGTCTATTCAATTTTGAGTAAGATACCATCTTTAATTGAAGATCTAGATGAGTTGGAGGTTGCTGTGGCAAAGCTTAAGGGATACAGGTTATATGGTTCTTCACTACTCTTGATGTATGATGGCAATAATGAGTTTTGTACCATCAAAATGCATATCATCGATTTTGCTCAGTGTATCACACCAGATACTCAAGCTGTATCGAATGAGTTTTCATTTCCTCCAAAGCATCCTTTCGAGACTGACCATGGTTATCTAAGAGGTTTAGCATCTGTTAAATTTTATCTCAAGTTGATCTTTAAAAACTTGACAGGGCTTGACTACCAATCATTTGAGTCTGTTACTGATTATCTACGGTTGCATTCTGATGACCTAAAACAGAAAGCAGTCGATTGGCTAGATCTCTTTGATTCGTTAGAAGATGTTGGACTTGATGCTGATACTGGCAAATACAATACATTGTCGCCATCACAAGAACATACTGGCAATCACCTTCATGAAATGTACCAACCGGACTATGACAAAGTTCCATCATTCGCAATTGATGACTTAGGTGATGTCTCCGAGTAATAATTTACTCTACAAAGTGCCGGTAATGTATAACTAATAACAATCTAATAAATAATAACTAATGGTGTGAAGAACTACAACTATCGAATTGATCTTATTCTGTTTTTTGTTTCCAATTTTTATACAAAATTAAACACCTATAATAAGCCCATTATATTATGAGATTGCATTAACGAAAATTATAATTATCATAATAAACTACCAGCTTATTTGTTCAAAACCTCAGCATCGTATTTTTGCTTGAACCATTGGATGGAGTCCTCCTTGGTGGTTTGGTGAGAGTTACCAATGACGGCTTGGGTTCTCTTTCTTCTAGCGATTCTAGCACCTGGTCTACCCATGACGACGTAGAAGTCCATACCGTAAATTCCGATAGATGGGTCGTACTTGATACCCAAGTCAATGTGCTCTTGGATACCGAAACCGAAGTTACCAGTTTGGGAGAAGTTCTTGTCTCTCAATTGGTACTCCTTGACCTTCAAACCTCTCTCCAAGATCTCCTCAGCCTTTGGACCTCTGATGGTAACGTGGACGGCAATCTTTTCGTTTCTTCTGATACCGAAGGTTCTGACGGTGTATCTAGCCTTGGATTGGACTGGGGTTTGACCAGACAATTGTTCCAAAACCTTGGAGGCTCTGGTCAATCTGTCACCAGATTCACCAACACAAATGTTGAGAACGAGCTTCTCAATCTTCAAATCACGCATAGGGTTCTGGGCCTTGGAAGACTATATTTACGTTGTTAGTAAGTTTTCTTTGAAGTTAGGTGGGATGGGAGAAGTGATGGAGATACAACGATGATCATTATAGCGCAGTAAAAATGATGAGTGCGTATAAAGCTGCATTTGACCCTTCACGATGCTATGATGTTTTCGTGAAATATCCTTGATGCTATACTCTCCAAGGTCTTGTGACTTGGTATATGGTGCACTTCTCTCGTTATGCTTTGCAAACTGTTATTTGATCAAACTATCTCCTTGTGATCTGGTATCTGTACATTATGATCAAAGCGACGATAATGGGCTAGTTTCTGAACTCCGTAGTTGCTCTCTCTCGATCTAAAACAGTAGTTACAAGTATGTCCTATCCGTTCACTGTCTGATAACTTCTGCTGGTCATATGCTTTATAAAAACGAGTCATGATTCTTGTCCCTCTTCTTGTACTCTACGCCATCCTATCATCATTAAAACGCTAATATTGTCCATCACCGTTGTCTCCATGTGCATAGCTCTCTCTCTCCATGTCCCATTTGCTTCGACACATACCATTTTGACTTGATGTTGTGGTGGTTATAATATATTACCAATGCTTTAGCTTAAAGAGTTGAAGAGAAATTCAATGTTATTTTCACCTAATCCTACAAACTCTGCGTTGTGTGCCTCTATGTGGTGCGTGGTAATTTTTTTTCTGGTTGATAATGACTTTGTGAAAAAAAAGCGTAGTACAGAGTTGAGTTCCTCCTTGGAACTCAGCCTGGGCGCTAGAGGGGAAGGTTTGACTTTAGCGGAACATACAGATATTCTACGCTGTGTGTGTAACTTTGAGCACACGTCCAGACAGCCTGTCTGCGTAAATTTCAGTACAAGTACTTCTGCTTAGAAGGAGAGACCCTCCGAACGAATTGGTGTGAGCTTTTCGCGATTTTTGCATCCTTGCACCTGCTTTCAATGACAATGGTGTTTGGATGTTTAAGCTCATCCTCAACGAGTTTGGCTGTGTTAGATCGAAGTTGTGACTGCTGAAAATCACAAGCATCGGAACACTAATCCCTTCGGTGTGTGGGTGTTTCATGGCGTTAAATTGACTGATTCCCCATACATTGGATGGCTCAAATTAATGCTTTGACGTTAATTATAGTCTATTATGACGGCATCTACAAGGCGTGTGACTCTCGATCAATCATCAATAAACGTTCATTCGTAAAGATGGAAACTAAGAAAGAAACATACGGACACTAGCATATGTTCAGCCCCTGGTATGATGCTGTGCGGTGTATGGGGTATTGTCATGGTGGTGACTTTGAAGAATATCAAAAGTAGTTGAAGTAGTAGTGGTAGTAGAGGTATTATTATAAGTAGTGGTCTTAATATGAGTGGTAATGGTGTAATTTAACAAAAACGAAGCGATGGGAATAATATAACACAAATTGTTTTTTTTTCTGGGGGTGTATTGAGATGAATAACTATTCATGGTTGAGCGAATGTATGTTCAGTTGACTTGTTGAGTGAATATCTTGTAACTCACGAACTATGAACAAATTGTAAGCATTGGTCCAATGAGCATCTCTCGTTCAAAATCATGGTGATAAGTTTGAAAGCCCTTTGATCTGATTTTAGCGTCTTCATGGCATTTGGAGATAGGAACTCTAAAACCTTGTTTCTCTTGATACATTCATTTAACTGTATTAGATTGGAGCCATAAGAGATCGATTCGTTATTTGGATTGATCAATTGATCATAAGGTTGTTCACCTGTTGCTGCAAAGAGTAGAGTTAAGCCTAAGGAGTAAAGATCAGTTCTATACGATGGATAATGGTCCAAATTCTTCGAGTTTAGTTCAAGTAGTTCAGGCGCACTGTACTGCGTGGAGATTTCAAAAGATTGATATTGATCTGAGAAATATTTTGAGATAACATCGCTTTGTAACATTGCGGATGTGAAATCACAAAGTTTAAAGCTATCATTTGATGTAATTGGATCTTGTTCATACAATATGTTTGAAGGCTTGATATCCATATGAACTAACGAACATTGGTTCAATATGCGTAATGCAAATAACATCTGTTTGGTCAAATTCCACCATCTTTCATTACCAATGTGCAATTGAAGTTTTGAATCTGAACCTGAACTTGAGGTTGATTCATAAGAACTCGATACATATGATTTAGACTGTACCGGTGTATTATTGATCAATTTATCAAGTGATGAGTTTACACTTTCAGCGATTAGACAAGGTAAAGATTCACCGTACCGTATACGACGATACTGAGATTTGTCTATGAATGTTAACCCATAAACTTTCACAATTGGTATATTTCTTTGTAAATCTGTAGTGGAATTAGTCGAATACATCATAAGATGATCTGATGAAGTTGTAATGAAATGCTCGACAATGCTGTAATTCACCATCTCTTTTAATATCTGTTTTGAAGAGTTCAAATTTGATGGAACTTTTATAGCAAACTTGGTTGGTTCATCAGCAGTATCATCATAGCTATTATTTTGAATCACAGATTCAAACACCTGTGAATATGAACCTGAACCTAACTTTCTGTTCAACAAAACTTGAAATTTGAACTTTGGATCAACAACCGATGTCTCTAAAAGGTTGACGATATCTTCATATGGTATAGAGTTTGATACAGGAATGTGTTTCTTACTTATGCTTGACGATGGTAAAGTTGGAACTGATGATGCTGAGTTATCGTTATCATTGTTGTTTGTATTATGTTGTGTGTTGAAGAGAGGTGAACAAGGTGATATCGGAGAGTTCAACCCAACATGAGGACCGATGGGTTCCATGAGACCCATGGGCGACGACGACAGTATCGAGTTCGGATAACCACCAAAATCTGTGTTCAAGGCCAATCCTGAACGTCTATTATCAACTTTTCCACCATCAACTGTAGCACCGAGCTTATAATGACTATGGTCAACAGTATTCATCACCGAAAGAGGAGAAGCATCTGGTGTTGGGAAGTGTGGTTTTGGCAAAGTGCTTGATCTTTGTTCCTCTTCCATCTGTAACCCTTTGCTGGGCGTACTATTATCATTATCGCTGCCATTGTTGTTATTCAGCCAGGGGTGAGAAGGATGCCGTTGCGGAGTCCCAAAGACTGCCGTAAGCTTTGTAGGAGGCGTATACATAGCGATGGCGATCGTCCTGGTGTGTATATCGTGGTGTCTGGTAGTGAGCACTTATTTGTCCGTGGCCTATGGCTTGTTCTGTGGAGATGTAAGGTACTAAACGGACTTGATGTTGATGCTGCCGTATTTGTTATTGTTTGTGGTTGGTGGTTTCTATAGTAATTTCTCTTTGTAATTATTTATTGTGATCTTGCCCTCTCTAGTCAGCTACTGTGTAATTTTTTTTTTTTTGGTTTTTGGCCTTCGTGGTAGTGTGAGTCTTGGCTATGAATTATGCTGGGTGGCTGATCTTTTGTGGCATAAGTACTGCCCGCGGAGCCTTAAAAATGTTGTGATGATCCTTATCTTTCAATAAGCTGATGAAGATCCGTTTTCAAATTTTTGTTAAGGGGCAGCTAGCGGGACGTTTCCAGATAAATATACTCAGCTTGCGGGTATGCGGGTTATCGTGAGCAGCAAGTTAATCTACAAATTTCACGTTATTGATACTATAAAAGGTTCCCGCAGGAATTTATTATATACGCAAAATGGCAATATTAGCCCCACCAGCTACTACTAGGTATATCGATTGTTAGAAAGATTCTACGTCATTAACACAAATTGATCGAAATAATATTATGTCGATACTAGAGCTAATACTTTCTCGTAGTGTATACTAGTATAAACTGTTCTTATCACCGTGATCTAGACGTACCTATATCACGACGTCCACTGCACATCTAGTATCCCAGCTAAGTTAGGTGCTAGCGCGGACAGCTATAAAAATTCGGACACTAGCCAGTAATATTCAAACCAACGCGGTCGACGTCTAGCTAGCTGCTAAAATAATTAATGCTTTACAAGGTTTGGTACACCGTACAGCTTTATTGCTTCTTGAATTAGCTCATTGATAGGGTATGTCTGTATGATAAATTGATATAGTCGACGATATTTATATACAGCTTGCCCACTATAAAAGCTAGCTTTGTCTGCTGGTCCGGTCCGCCCATTGCGCCTAGTAAAGTTTTGAAAACCCAGCTTCGAGTAACAAGCGGGCAGCAGCAGCGCTAAAAATATAAGCAGGAGAAAAAATAAGCCCGCTAGCTGCTGCTATATGACGCCTAAAAGATAACATGGCTGCTTATATAATCAGCGGCGTTAAAATTAAGCTAAACTTAACAGCTATATTTATAATTATATAGCTACAGTAAATAAATGTAAATTATACAGCTCCAGCTCCAGGTTTCTTGTCGAATTGTAATAGTTATTCAACTAACACTAGGTCGAACATTGGGATTAGGAAATATTAGTAGAATTGATATAATATTAATTATTTATAATATTACAATTATAATATACCTTAAATTACGGTTACGTCGTCGATTACTCTAGTTTACCAATATAATCAGCACCGCGAATTATATTAAGCCCGGAATTAAACAGCTAGAGCATATATATGAGTATAGCTATGCACTAATGTGCATATGGCTTGATGAATTAAAAAACCTTAGACTTCTTACCATGCCCAATCATCATCCAGTTTGGAGGTACGATCAAACTGGTCTCTTCGGTAGCATTCATTGCCCATACCAGATAGAAAGCAACAATAGCACTCAAAAACGCAAATGCTCCAGCTGCAAGCTTGCAATTTCTTGACCCCGTATAGTAATGTGCAGTCAAGGTAACCAAATATAGAACAATCAACCCAATCAATACACAGAATCCCAAAGTTCCCTTGAAAGTGTTAAGCCACATGAAGAATGCATATATTGTCCATCCTGTAAGCCAAAATGCCATAACGTTATTGAACTCTTCGGTGGTTTCATAACTCGAAGATATACCAAATCCATCAATCAAGATAACTGCATATGAGAGGTAAAATCCACCAAAGGCACCCAATGCGGTTGCAGCAAATGTGTTGTTGTGCAAAAGACACCATATTCCACTTATTAGCGTAACCAAACCAGAAAATGTCAAAGCAGAAGAGATCAATAGGGATGGGTTAGAAGTACCTCTAGCCTCCATTAACACCAGACCCAATGTAAATGTTGAGATAGCATATCCACATAGTCCCAGAGGTATACAATCCCCCAGTGGTCTTAAATTGTTACCACCAATAGAAGGAGAAGATCCATAAACCATTTTAAATACCTTTTCCAATTCATATTTTTCAAATGTCATATCACCGAATTGGATCAACTCTCCATCATCTTGAACAGTACAATATCTGAGATTTTTAACACCAACGTTATATGTCCCAGGGACAGCAGTAGTTGCAGTTGTGGTTCTAGTTGCACCGTTGTATTTACCCGTGGCTCCATTGATTGTAGATGGTTGTGAAGTTGAGCCCGTATTGTTCATATCTTCGTTTGAGATATCAACATTTTCACGATATTCAACTTGTCCTTTTTCAATGTCGTTCATAATTCTCATATAGTGATATTATTTTCCTTTACTCGTGCAGTACTATTTGGTAAGCCTATACCAGGAGAAACATCGATATGAGTTGGACATGAAATGCATTCTATTTTATAAGGCCGTCGAAGTCGCATATGGTCGTATATTGGTTGCATCAACGTATAGTGATAGCAACTGTTTTTCATCAAGACCCCACCTTTCTCCAATGGTTCATTATTCTGCTGGAGGTTATGATGATGGCGATGATGCTTGTTCATTAAACATCTCGGACACCTAGTGTGTCATCTCCTATTTTTGGCTGACACAACAATTTAGGCCTAGCAGCATTAATACGAAGGAAGTAAAGTTATATTCTACCCCTGCATATCATGGAGGGAGTCTTGATCAATCCATCATAGTGTCATTGTGCTTATAATATGATGGCCTGAATATAACATATTACCATGAGTGGGCAGCCAACAACCTATAATAATAGATAAATGTACTAGCTTTTGAGGCCATGACACCAAAAAATTTCACGCTGCTCTTTATGCTAGTTCTTATGTTGTGCCATACCAATTTATGAAGTGTATACCTCGTTATAACTTAGTGGTCGACAGATTTTGCTGGTTATAAAACTATGCCCAGCAGCTATCAATATCATGTGCACTGATGATTTGTGGGGTAAAATAGTATAGTATACAAATAATTGATAGCATATAATTAATACACTATGATGTTCACGAAGTCTCGGTGGGTGTTAATTACAGCTGGACTTGTCTGAATGAATAACTGTCCTACTGCAAGTCCGAGACAAACGAGGGGAAGCGGAAGACAGACGTGCACGACGATAAAACTTGACATTTGCATGTTAATGAACTCATACTATAAACAACTGGTAAATATATTAGCCAAAGTCAAACAAGAGCTTATACTGCAGTAAATATTGGTAAATTGTTATAATTATTACGAACTCTAGAAGTCAAAGTCCACTAGGGAAACTCTATTCAGTTTTCATTTAACCGAATTAGCTCAGAATGTTAAACATATTTGCTAACTCTTTAATGTTATTCTAGGACTAATAATATTTATGACGCGCCAATTACGAAACACCAACAAAGTCCCGAGCAATAAAGCGGCGATAAGTCAATGGTCATTTTGTAGCTTATAACACCGCCCAACATGCACAAGTTGTAACAAGTTTACCATTTGACATTTGACATTGGACTTCTGATCAGTGATGACTAGTATTGTAATAATATAGTGCAAGTAGCGGAATAAAGAACTCTGCCTAACACTGTGCTGATGGAACAGTATTGTAGTTCACCTCCTATGCTTCGGTATGTCATATGTCACTTGTGCACCCAAAAAAGAGATGAGCTAAAGCAGTTAAATACCATCAATGAGCACAGCTACTATCAATGATCAATTCCTTGCCTTTGAGCCTTAACCAAAAGATTATGTTTTATAGCTTACTGTTTATTATCCTAATAATTGTTGGCGAAAGGTACACTAGCGTGCTATATAACCAAGGCACCTTTCGCGATCTGAACGCGTCTGAATTTCGTGGTGATCTTATAATTATACGTCACATACAAAATGATTTTTTTTGATTACTGACACCTGGACATGATGAATCAACAACGATTGTCTGGATCAAAATAATATTCAGATGTATCACGAATTACGAGCATTCAATAGAAAAATACAATAATTTATGAGGGCTTTCGTGTGCTCCACCAAAACAAAGACACCCTAAGCATCGTCAGGCAAGCATTAACCAGGAATTTGATACATTAGTCCAGGCGTTGGCTGGTAATTGGTTATTGATCGACTATACACAGAGTGGATGAGTGGGTGGTCAACCGACAGCTACATAACATAGAACAGTTCATAATCGAAAGCCCAGCGGCAGCAGAATAGATCAAAAGATGGCTAAGAAGAAGAATACACAGAAAAATAAACAGGCAAATGCCGACAAGCAAAACCATCAAGAGGCCCTCTCTCCTACTACATCGAAAGATCATGGTGATGTAATAGACGAACAGCGACAAGGAGAAGCCGAGCCAGACTCAATTAAATCGGGTGAAGTAAAGGAGGAACAGACCATGGAGGTTTTTGAGCCAAAAGCAGAAGAAGCTTCTGCCCAACCAAATGAGGAAAGTGCAGTCTTTGAAAATAAGGATGAAATAATCAAACAAGGAGAAGAACAAGTAGATAACCAGATACAGAATGAATCCAAACAGAATGGCGAAGCTTCCACAAGAAATGACCAAATCTCCAACAATTATGTACCCGAAGTTGTGGTACAAGACTCAGATGCATCCAGTAACAAGGAAGAAATTAAATCTACGAATGCCATAGAAACTGTGAATGGCACTGCTACAACTGTTATTGATGATAGTTCTACTATCACAGCGCCAGCTCCCAAGAAGAGACTTACATTACAGGAAAGATTGGCATTAGCTGCAAAATCCAAAAAGACCACTAAAAGAAATGCATCATCGTCATTATCTGTGGCATTGGATCAATCAAAGAGCAAAACATCGTCACCAGAACCTATACTCTTTTCACCTTCTCCAACACCAGAGGTTGCCAATTTTAATCATTCAGAGACCATTAACAACAATAACAACAACAATGTATCAGAGATAAAAGAAGAAGCCGATGAGCCTAAAACTCCATTCCAGCCTGAAGGATTATCAAACGATGAGCTTATAAAGCTCATAAGGGAGTTCAAGGATAGCATTACAATCTTGGAATCTAAGAATTCATCGTTAAAAGAGGAGAAACAGAGTCTACAGGAGAAAGTTAAAACATTAAGCTCAGTACCTGGGAACCTAAGTACCATACCTCAACAGACAGCTACCTCATCGTCCTCAGGTAACAACAATGAACAAGTGATAAAGGAAAAAGATCAAAGAATAGCTCAATTGTTGAAAGAGGGTGAAGAACTATCCAGAAGGGAATTAAAGTTGAACAACGTGATAAAGAAGTTAAGATCAACAGAATCAGAGAATGAATATGCTTTGTCTGATCTGACCCAGAAAGTTGACTCATTAGAGAGTGAAAGAAAGACTCTGAAAGAGTCCTTGAAGTTGGCACAGGATTCCGATCAACAATCAACTTTGAGATGCAAGGCTCTACAAAAGCAATTGGAGTATGAACAATCTTCTTTAAAAGATGAAATATCGAGAAACAAACAATTGTCTTTGAAAGTTAAAGAGCTGAGCCAGTCTCTAATACAAGAGAAGAATAAGTTCATGACTGAGATCAACGAATTGAAAAGGTCATTAGAAAAAGCCAAACAAGCTCGTATCTCCACAAAGGAAGACCATCAGAGGGAAATTCAAAGATTAGAAGAAAAAATTGAACAACTAAGGTTCCAAGCGGAGAATGCTCAAACATCGTCATCCTCAAATGATGAAAGTTATCTGAAGATCTTAAGACAGAATGACGTTTTACAAAAACAATACACTTCTGCAACTGAAAATTGGCAAAGTATTGAAGCAGCTCTAATGTCGAAGATTACAGATTTAAAATCAGACATTGAGGCAGTTCAACAAGATTTATCCAAGAGTGAACAAAAATGTAAACTTTTGGCAAACAATTTGGAGACAAAGACCAATGACTACGACGAGTTAATGATAAACTTTACAAAGTTGAAAACTGAACATTCAAAACTGGAAATTCAATTGCAAATTTCAAAATCATCATTTGAGGAGATCCAATCGACCCTTGAAGAGACAATTACAAATCATAACAAGGAGAAGACTTCATTAGAATTTAAGATTCAAGAATTAGAACGTCAAATCCGTGATTTTATACCACCATCTGACAGCTTCATACAGCAACAATCACAATCATCTATACAACCACAAATCTTATCATCAACATATTCACCTACTTTCTCAAGAAACACTTCGAGTCCATCTTTAAGATTGAAAAATAACTGGGATGCACGTGAAATATCTTTCGGTGAATCATCAACAACGCCAATACAGAGCCGTAAGACAAGCGTTATGCATATGATGGGATATCAACCCGAGGACTATTTCGATGAAAATGAGGATGAAGATGGTCCTAATGGAATCATGAGAAGAGAGATCAATGCTGATGATGCAGTTGAATTGGGTGAGCATAACGATGATGATGACGATAGATCGTCTACTAGAGATGGTAGTTCCATTTACAGAAAATCATCATCTGTGGCACTTAGTGGTGGTATTGGTGGCGGTGGTGTATCATCAGGTGTTGTTGTTGGAGGTGGTTCGAATGTTCAACTTCTTGGTAAGTTGAGTTCACAAGTCCGTCGTTTACAAACGGAGATCTCATCGATGAAGGAAGAAATTGATAGATTGACCGCGGAAAAGAAGTCAGCAAATGAAGAGATTGTATCGTTAATGAAGGACAATGAGCAAGTACAAAGCTATAAGGAACAGATATCAGAATTGGAACAAAAAGTTAAATCATACGATGATCGTCATGAAAAGACATTAGAAGTCTTGGGTGAAAAAACTGAACAAGTTGAAGAACTGAAAGCAGATGTCCAAGATTTGAAAGAACTGATGAGGGAACAGATCCAACAGTTTGTTGATATGCAGCAGGGTAAATAGAAAGTGAAGTCTACACAATGATATTCGTTATTCAAATCTATTATTATTGTTGCATTGTATACTTATACATTACACATGGAGAAGAGATAACAGCCCCCTAGTTGTAACCTTGAGCAATAGCCTTCTCTGAGTGATCATCAATGTCTTCAGCATCCCATGGGTAACATAACCATTTATCTGGGACGGTTCTGGCAGCGTAGTAACGATCCTGTATGATCTCGGTTGGTAACTCAGCATTCTTTGGCTTGTCCTTGTTATGGAGAACAAAGATTGCAAACTTTGTGGTGTCTTCTCTACCCAACTTCACAGCTTGTTCCTTGACATCCTTTTCCAATTCAGAGACAGCGTAATGAAGAGTTGTTCTTGTATCGTCAACTTCGTCAACGATGAGTACATTCTTACCAATCAAGGAATCAAAGTGCTCACTAAGGGCACCAAAGTCCAGCCATTGTGTTCTGACAACCTCCTTTCCGATCAAAGTGTCATCGTCTTCATCGCCCAAGTTCTCGTACAAACTGAGTCCAATGACTTGAATTGGGATGTTCTTGTGTCCCTTCTCCTTGAGGAACGTTCTGAGAATACGTGATGGGATGTTACCACCACCACCGATGGAGATGATGATATCTGGCTTGAAGAGTTTGATCTTGTCAGCCTGCTCTTTACAGAGCTTGTGGATGTGATTGTATGAGAAGTAGAGTTTTTCTGGGGTTTCTTCAGACATCTTGTGTTGTATGGGTAGTATATGAGCTTTATCGCAGTGCTTCAATGACAAACAGAGACAGCGACTATGACGGTGTGAATGGACAGTGTCAGAACAGAAGATGATCTGTGGGATTCTTCAGCAGCCAATGGACAGAGCAGTGAATTTATATGTTCTGCTCACGCAGGGATCAGTGAAATTTTTTTATGCCTCAGTCTCCATAGTTAACGTCTGTGTTTTTTTCTCTTTGGATGGCGCAAACTTGAAAGGCTGAACTTTTTTTTGCTTTCTGGCCTACAAAAAAAAATGCCGTTTATGTGATGAGTTGCCTATTGCGGAAAGGTTAGGGTGCACGGCCTGTGTGTACAATATTACAATCATTAAGTTGTGTCTTATGACTGTACAATGACTCTATGCTATTCTTTTAATATTACTATACACCGTAGTATTAGTTCTCATCCTGAGCTTCGTCATCTCCATCTTCATCTTCGTCGTCTCTTGACTCAGGTTCTGATTCCGAGTTTCCAGCAGCCTCCAATACATCCTCTCCATCGTCATTTTCTCCGTTGACATAGACAATTGATTCTTCAGCTTTAGCAATCGACTTCTTTTGCTCTTTAGTATTCTCATCATCATTGTCAATAGATTCAGTATGCACATCACCATTGGAAATGTTTGAGATTACTCTTTCTCTTAGTTGAAGTTGAGACTGTAACAGCTCTAATCTTCCTTGTAAGGCAAGTAGATCTGGTAGTTGTTTGATAGATTTCTTCAACGAGGTCTTTAATGGTTTGAATGATGATGACGCTGATCCATTCGTTGAAGATGATGCTGTTGAAGACTGAATGACAGAAGAATGGTTCAACAATAGCCATTTGAGCCAAACGTTCAAAACCACAAATTCAGTTGGATCCAACAATACACGTTTAGATACAACATCATAGAGTTTAGTGATGGCATTCTGCCCAATGATTGGATTTGAAACCACAGATTTGATCAAATCTTCATCTGGATTACTTATCAGCACCTGCAGTAACTCCAGAGCGTTGTTCTCGCTGACTTTGTCCTGAATTAGGAGGATTAGTTTGGTTACATCCCGCACATTGTAATCTTCAACTGTTGATAGTTCATTGGTGACGATTGTAGTGGTTGTAGTGGCATGATTATTGGTGTTGTTGCTCTTTGAAGGAGTTGATCGAGATTTGATCTCGAAACTCTTTGTGCAATCTTTCTTAAGATCAAACTGTCTTAGTTCAACTTCATGATGTCCCTTATCCAACACAACGACAAGCTTGTCATCATCTTTAGAGAAGGCATATGTTATGGATAAGTCAGCTGGAGATGTTACAACAGCTGAAGCCTCTTTTGGAGTCAGTGACACCAACTCCAATGAATTCGAATCCTGAGTCAGACAAATCATTTGACCATGAACAACTTGTAATAATGACTTGATAGATCCTGATGTCTTTATCGTCTGTAGCTTCTTGAAGGTTGACTCGTTGTAAATGATAACTTGTTGATCATTTGCAAGAACTATTCCACTGTTGTTATTACCATTTTTCTTTAGATATATCGATGAGTTTGATGAGGAGTTGAAAGTGTGCAACAGTTCACCCTTTGTGTTCAATACAAATGTCTTGTTGTCATTGCCTGAACCAGAAGCAATGAATCTAATCTCATCATCTTCATCTTCATTTACAAATACGTGCAAATGACAAATCTCAGTGGACTTCAGAGCTTTTGGATATGGAACCACAATGGTTGCTTTGGTTTCGTTTAGTTCATATTGTGCAATGCCAGAGCCTGTAGCTATCCAAAGTGACTTGTTGAATGAGACGCAACATCCAACTCTGGAAGTTGAATCAACTTTGAATTCATAGACACATCTCTTCTTTTGGAATGGAGAGTACACTCTTACATCTCCAGATTTCATAACGCAAGCAAGGTAACAGAGTGATCTTGTGTTCTTACCGTTCTCGAGAGATCCATTCTTCTTGTTCTTTTTCTGCGAGGAGTCCTTACCTTGGTTGTTTCTCTTTCCATTACTCGCGCTAACAGCTTCCTCTTTGATTAGCCATGCCAATGACACAACTTTCTCGGAGTTATCAATTTCAAAAGATGTTGACAGTGAGCTCATGAGCTGGACTTGTGACTCCACGTTTTCAGATGCTTCCACGGTCTGTAGTGGTGTGATTTGAAGCTCTGTTTTTCCTGGTCTTGAAACCACAGAGGCATAATATGACCCAGATGGGTCCACTGATACTAGCGATACGCTCATCTCACTATGTCTTTTTCGTTGATAAATACGATAGTGAATGCCGTAGTAGAGTGAAACACTAATATGCTTGATCTCACCAGTTATGTACAGAGTCACACGGTTTATTTCCTTCGGCTGATGATGGGCTCGATCACTATTTAACTATGGTAATTTTTCACTTTTTTGTATTGAAGTTAAGCACCAAGAACCAAAAAAATAAAAAATAAAAATAAAAATAAAAAAATTTTAGAACAAGGCGGGTAACACCGCGATGAGCTGTGAGACAGTTTGCAGCTTGTCAGCTCTTGAAGTATCATACGCTACAACCAGCACCAGTTGCCTTACGTCAACTATTATAATATGGTATAGTTTTATATTATTCACATATTTATTAATACACCGTCAGGTCAGAGATCAATGATATCCTGGAAGATGCTCTGCTGATCAGCAGACAAGACTCCCAAAATCAAATCTCTCTTTTGTGTATCGTTTTGGCAGTTCACCAACACATCCTTACATGCACTAAACACATTGACTTCCTCTAGCACGTCATGAGCTAATGGATCTTCCGTAAGCTCATCATGATCTTCGCTGAAAAATCCAGAGTTCTTCAACTTTTCAGCCTCTTGCTGTAAAAATTCCATGTATTCATCTGCAGCACCAGGTCCACCATTACCATCTTCGTCTTCATCTTCTTCTTCATTCTCCCAGCCATCATCGTCGTTTCCATTAAACTCACCATATACACCACCATCTAAGTCATCTCCCTCGACACCGTCGAACTCTTTTCTACGTTTACTCAACTCGTTAATGGCCGTTGGCAATTTGGACATCAAGATAGCCAATTGAACACCAAATTGTGGTGCAACTGTACTAATATGTAAAGAGTCATAATCCTTAACGTCCATGTTGATCAAGTTCAATAAACCTAATGAAGATAGCTTCATATCAAACACTCTGGTTAGCTTGATAATGTATTGGAACCACAAGTTGAAGAAGGGTAAGGTGAAATTACCGGAGGCCAATATAGTCAAAGTAGTACGCGAGTGATAGACCAATCCTGCAACGATAACGTTCAACATGTTGACAGCAAACGGAGTTTTCGCCTCGGATGCATTTACGAGGTTATTGATCGTGATCGTCAACACTTTGCCAACGTACGACTGACCTGTAGATCCAAGAGTCAAGATAAGTTTTTGTCCAATCTCTGCACCGATTTGATATTCCTCATCTGAGTTTTCATCATCAATCATTATACGCTCGCATAACTCTGAAAATGCTTCGATATAGTGTGGATTCATTTTAATCTGTTCTCCTCCAAAACATAAAAAGTTGTTTAATGCTGGCATGAGGTCTTCTATGTACATAATGGCAACAGTGTTTCTTAAAGATTGCATTATCAGTTCGAACATCTTCCATGCAATAGGAGATATTTGACGTGTTAAGAATGTAGAGTTCTCGATCAATTCACTAATCTCTCTAAAGAAATCTTCTTGGGCGTTAACAAAGACATATTCCACAGCTGGGTAAAAAGTTTGCTCCAATTTGAAAACAATTTCAGCAGAACTTTCAAATGATAAAAGAACAGTAATCATTGTGTTCAAGAGACCCAATGCGGCCATCTGTTTATCCGTAAGATCATCAAAATTACCATCAAAGTCGTTAGCTTCAACGTTTGATGCCTCGTTTAATTCAAAAACCAACTTCATAAATTGATTAACAAGGTTTGTCATAAGATCAACTCCAAATGGTTGTAGTTGCTCACTAAACACTTCAACCAACTCTTGCATAACACCAGAGATCGCTTCAGCATCTAAACTATTTGACAATTGTAATAGTCTTTGCATTGTAGTGACGATAACTGTTGATAATGCTTCTTGAAATTGTGGGATCTTAACAAAGCTTTGTAATGCCAATGCAGCTTCCAATTGAACAGGTAGATTTGGATCATCAAAGCATGAAAGGATTCCACGATATAGGGTGCTTAGGGTTGATTCCTGTTGAAATGATACATCAGAGAATTTTGATGCAATTTCACAAGTTCTTGCCTTTATGAATGGGAAATTCGATTCGAAATGAGGGAAGATGAATTGATTCATCAATGACTCCATCTGCGAGTAGTATGGGGATTTCTCGCTGACTAGATGGTCAACGAGACAACCGATAAAGCGCATAGAACCTTCTAACTTCTTTGCATCGTCCAATGTCTGATTTGCAGGGTTTTTGAATTGATCAAGTTGAGCAATCGCAAATTGTAAAATCGGTTGTAAAGTCGTTTTCTTCTTCTTTCTTGTCAAAGTCATCAACCAGGAGATTGCAGCCAGGTCAGATGCGTCATTTTCATCGTAGATGTCCAATTTTGTATGTATATAGTCTTCTGGATCATCTTGAAAGCGTTCTAAAGTCTCATCCGAAGGACAAAGCAATGGGAAAATGAAGTGTGAGATCAACAATTCGACGTGAGGTTTCAACAGGTTCCACGTGTGTTTCTCAGTGATTGATTTTTCTAAAAAGCTCAACACATAGTACAATTGCTCTTCACTCATCCATAGTTGACCCGAGCACCATTGGTCTACCTGTTGCAAGTACAAGTTCAACAACTGTGGCACAAAATTTTCGCTGTATAAGGAAGTGAAGTTTTCATATGAGAACTTCTTTGACAAGGAAGCCGAGCCATATCTGTCGAAAAGACGGAATAGATTTGCACATGCCCATTTTTTGGCCTTTACACTTGAGTGTAACTGTCTTTCATTGACGTCTAAATCCATTACATATTTCGGTAGTGGTTTGCTTATGACAGCCACGTGAAAGTTGCCCCAATTCTGAACCTGTTCTAATGATTGAAGAGGCAATGGCAAATCGTGATAAGTGACGTACTTGTAAATTTTCAGCAACAGCACTGTCATTTCATAAGCCTCTTGTGAATCTTCAGTCAAGAGTGTCTGTGCAACTTTCAAAAGCGTTGGGAAATGGCTGTTGATGATGTTATCCAACTGTGGTCTTTCCTCGTTGATGATCCATCTGTAAGTCGAGCAAACTTTGGCAAACACCAAGAGACCTGTGTATGCCGATGGTATGTTCTGAGCATATAGGAGTTGAAGGGCTTGCTCGACTAGAGTTGGCCATTCGTCTGGGTAATCAGCAGTAACTATGCATTCGAGAACAGGGACAAGCTGTCTTCTAAGCCTGGAGTCAGCATTGACGAGGGCTGCGAGAAGACGTTCTCTGATGAATGGCTTCTCATCATGATCCACTGGAGCCGAATCACCATCATACGGTCTCCAGTGGCGGATGATTCTGTTCTTGAAGAAGACAGCAGCAGCGGTCTTGACGGTTGGCTCGACTTCGCTACTTGCAAGGATATCGAGACAAGCCCCTAGAAAGCCAACCGAGCGTTCAGCTTGACGAAGCTGTTGCTCGGCATGTTGACGATTTTGCTGGTCGCTGCTGAGCGTGGCGGCAAAGCACTGGTGCAAGGCAACTGGATCCATCTGTGCGTTCAGCTATGTGTGTATTTGCAGGTATGAAGCAAGACCTGGATAGTTGGAAGAGCGCCTGTCTAGCCTGCAAGGTTGGACTGTTGGCGATTTTATAAGGAATTTGTACAAATTTACTTGATCTGAGCTGTTCTTTGCCTCGATGAGATTTAAAAAAAAAAAAAAAAATACCGTTACATAAATCATCTCCAGTGTAATTTTTTTTCTATTTGTTTTTGTTTTCATTTGCAGTAAGACGTATGCTTGGGATCTTTAGATTGATGGGACTTCTTGAGTCACGTGGACTTTAACGCTTACGTCTGTACTGCGATCCATATTTAAATATATTATGACGTATTAGGCATCCACACTTTTTGGCTCTTAACCTGAGAGATCTTGGGGGAATAACATAACTCACTTCTTATACCATCGCTTGAAGCACACCATACACCAAGATTCTATTCAGTAACTATCGCAATGCCGTCCGAACCACAAGTGCTTACTCCAGAACAGTTCTCAACCGGTGAACACACGGATGACCAAATGATAACCATGGAGAGGCAGAGAGCACCATCCATCTTCGTGACGTTTGGAAATGGACGTAAACTGGACATAAGAGCTCAACAGAGAACCTATGATGGTGCTTATATAAGGGCTTCGATTGCTGTGATGATATTTGGTAAGTGTCTTCTTTAGCATCGATACTGCTCGGTAATTATTGAGAACTTTTACTAACAGCCTTGTCTTCCAGCTATGATGATCACAAAATTATTCTCTAGGGAGTTCCTTCCTGTTGCCACTGTTCTCACAGTTTACGGAAGTTTAATCTTCTTGATCTCAGTTCATAGAAGCAATGAGATGAAAGATTACTTTTCAGAGTCAAAGCAAAAATTGTACTACAAGACAAGTGGTAACATTGTGATATTGCTTTCATTGATTACGATACTGTGTTATATTGCACTATTAGTCCTCATACTGCGTATGTGAGATGGATTTCCATATTTCGTATCAATCACTCGTTGAAGGATTGATCACTGCTAAACCCTGATGAATAAACCGTTTCTTGAGTTATATCTCCAATTGTGGTATCTGACCGTATTTTTGGGAAAGCTGTAAGTATGGAAGATGAACTGTTCTTATAGCCCAATTTTCTCGACGGTGAAAGTTCCAATAGATTAGAAGGCAATATGGATCGTTTAGATGGAGTGCTATTACCAGATTGATAGCCTTTTTCGTATGAATCCGCGTTGCTATATGCAATTTTAGATTTCTTTTGATTTTGAACAATTGCATCGTTATCGATCATTCTTTCAGCCTTCTCAAATGAATCTTCAGATGATGATGATAATGAGTTTGATGATACATCTGGAGATATTGATGGAGACATTGTTCTCACATCTTGAATCAATTTATTGACATAGACATTTGTATAAGTATTTGTGTTCTGGGTATCACTTACACTTGGACTTGCAACAATCATCTCTCCGTCATCGCTCAACGGTGTCATTGGCTTCGTCTCTGCTAGATTTATCGGTGCAGATAATCCTTCTGAATCCTCTGCATATTCAATAGATATTGATCGTACATCGTCATTGTCATCATCGCTTTCACTAATTTCATCATTACCATTCGGTAAAACGTCATTGTTCAGACCAATATCATTTTCATTAGCAACATCAAGATCAACATCAACATCAACGTCTTCACCATCAAATGTATACTCATCCTTTGGAAGTTCAAGTTTAAACTGTTCATAAGACTGTTGAATAAGATACTCTTCTAAATCTCCCTTCCCAACACAAAGATTTGGAATGTCAAAATCGGTGTTATATCCCAGTTGATCAATGCTCAAAGACATGGGTAGATTTATATCTTTTCCATGGGAGTTAGCATTTCTATTTGGAAGTGTGGCACTCTTAGAAGCCAAGTATTTAATGATTGCTGATGCAAGCAGCTTTTGTGCAAGGATAATGATCAATATGACGACAAAGGCATCTATCAACAAATCATAATTGTGATAGAATTCAAATATCGAACGATGTGTTTCCCTGATGTCTTGCAACCATTGATCAATTGGTTCTGTTAGTCGCAATGGGAGTTCATTGTGATATACCCACGATAACCTATTTCCAATAGATTGCTTATTTGAGTATAGCATTCTCTCAAACTGATGGAGCAAATCCATATCATCATACCTACTTTTGCTAAGATTGTTACTTAAATTGTGGTCGTACAGCGGCATCCCGAGCGTTCTGTTATTCTGAAATGGAACACCACCTTGTTCTATGGTCATGAGTGATGAGGAAGATGAAATATCTCCACTTGCTGCTGGCAATATCAGCTTTCCTATATAGTTCAAAAGGACGAACTAGTGTTAGTAAGTGTTTCAGCAATTCCCGGAAATTGTGGTCAGCAGCACATTAGCTATCCACGTGAGCGATAAATATGCCAGGTGACATGAACTTACGCAGTTGTGTTCCTAATGAATGAACACTGCTTGAAAACTTGTCAAAGTCATCATTCACTCCGATCAAGAATGGGAGAATTAGCGTCGCAACTATCGTTCCGATGACGCTGAGTAGTAGCATAATTGTTTTTGTTTGTGGTAAGTTTTGTGTCTGTTCCTAGGGTTCTGTAATATGAACAGCGCTATCTTAAGAGAGCGAACGGAGTTTTCGAACACAAAAACCCGCCAACTTAATTCACATTTACTGTGATGATCACTTGAGATGAATGTGCTGGAGCGTGATTTAGCAGTTCAATTCCATATTTGTTTTTGTTTTGATTTTGCGTTCTCCATGTCGCGGTGGGTTGAAACCTGCCACAATTTTTGGAACCCGTGACTGTTCACGTGACCAACTGTCAACTATCTACATTTAGTTATTCCTCTCCATAATATCCAAACTATGTACATTGGTGTTTTATCGTATCAAATTCGTATTCTCATAAACATTCTTTCATCTCCTGGTTCATCTTATTGCTCAAGCAATCGCACCCAGACTCATCAGCAACAGCTGGATCAAAGCCTGCAAACTCCAGAACGCAACTCTCTTCATCCTTAAAGTTCTAACCTCTTCATTGGCAACGTATGACGCAAAGGCATCGTATACTTCAATTGACATATCATCCATCAGCAGGGAGTCATAGATGGTCCAAGATCCTTCAAAGTCCTTGATCTTTTTCACAATGCGGCAATTCACAGGGATATACGTCTTTCTTGAATTGATATAACCAACTATTGGTCTGATCAATGCATTATTCACATATGATAGTTCGTCTGTGAATATCGGAACTGCGGCCTTTACGTTGTTTAGCTTGATCTGTAGATCCATAACAAAGTATTTTGAAGGGTCTTGACTGTTGCTTTCACTATTTCCTTCGGTATGTGTATGAATCTTTCTTGGTGCCAATATCTGAGCACGACGTGCTTCTTTCGCAACGGACTCTGCAATTGACTGGAATATCTCCTTCACGTTCATTCCATCTTCTCCACCTTCAG